>CM062293.1:117422316-117575050 GCA_031216915.1 Pictodentalium vernedei | reverse complement strand
GGAGGGTCCATTTGGCATTTTTTTCTCTTTGCTCTAAAACAAGTTTTGGAGTGTTTTGAATGATTTTATACAAAAAAACCCAAAACAAAACATTTTCACCCTGTTGGGGAATGGATCCACTGGGTGATTTTCTTTTCTTTAACCCTTTACCCAACGCAGACGATTTCAAAATTTATTATTTTAAATATAATTTTTTAAATTTTTTCAAAAAAATTCAATGAAACCATATCATGTGACCCCTCTTTGGATTGAGCTCGACGAGCTCATTCCAACGAAGGGTCACATGATATGGTTTTGTTGAAATTTTTTAGAAAAAGAAAAATAATATTTTTTCAGCTGCTGAATTTGCTTATTATGCAGGCGGATGCGGGCGATTCGTTGGGTAAAGGGTTAAAATGAGTTTGATGGATTCTATGTGATTTTTCACAAAAACCCCCAAATCAATTCACTCATCATACCCTCCTGCCCCTCCCCCCTTCACCCCTAACCCATTCTCTCCCAGCTAACTTTCATATACTAGATGAACATAAGTTGCAGAATGTGACCTTAAATCCTTCTTTGAACAACTTCTTCAGGTGAGTAATTAAGGCTCATTGTTTATCCTGACATAGAAGTTTTTATACAAAACAAAATTCTAGTCCCAATGTCTCATTGTACCGTAAATGATCTATAATCCAATCCCCCCCCCCCCTCCCCCCCCCCCCCCCCCCCCCCCAAAAAAAAATCCCATGGAGTCCCTTTTCCTTTAGCCCTTTACCCAATAAATCGGCCACATACGCCCACATAAGATGCAAATTCAGCAGCTGAAGTAATATTATTTTTCCAAAAATTTCAACAAAACCATATCATGTGACCCCTTTTTGGAACAAGCTCATCGAGCAATCAGGGGTCACATGATATGGTTTTGTTGAAATTAATTGAAAAATTTAAAAAAATGAAATTTAAAATAATAAATTTTGATATCGTCTGTATTGGGTAAAGGGTTAATCAAGCACATCTGCAAGCATAATTTACAAATTGAGCAGTTGAAAAAAAGAACTTTTGTCAGAAATTTCAACAAAACCCTATCATGCAATCCCTCATTGGGATGAGCTCTTGAGCCCATTCCAATGAGGTGTCGCATTATACAGTTTTGTTGATATTTTGTGAATTTTTTTTTTTAAATAATTAAAATAACAAATTTTGATTTGCATTGGATAATGGGCTAATATAAAATAAATAGTGTGCCAAAATAAAAGGCTCATTGGTTAAATAATTAATGGACCGGTTGGATAAAAAAATTATACATACAATATATTAATTTTTTTTATCCGGTAACGTCTTTTGGTGGTCCTGACAGGCAGCCATTATGAGACATAAATATATTTAAGACACAAAGACTGATACTCTCACTTCTGTCGTGTAACATTGTACAGGCCTTAACCCTTTACCCAACGTAACGGCCAAAACCGTCAGCGCTATTCTAAAAAATCGCCAATTAATTTTCATTATTTTTTTTCATTTTTTGTCTCGTTCCAACGAGGGGTCATAACCTATGTTTTTGAGACAAAAAATGAAAAAAATTAGTTATTCAATAATTTTTTTGCAAGTGTCGTCTTCTTTTCGTGTTAGGTAAAGGGTTAAAATTTGTCCTGATCTGCGATAATTGGTTTTGATTCTCCGGAACTCCTGCTGTGAAAATCAATGTTTAGTTCTTAAATAATTTAGAATTTGAGAGTATTGTTGTACCCTTCGGAGTACAGCCAGGTCATATGTCATACTAAGAAACCAAATCACAGGAGTCTGTAACATGACATACATGCATGCAATATGATATATACATATACAACCGAGCGTTGAAATATTGTAATGAAAAGTGTATATATTTTTTATTTAATTATATCTTTAATGATTTGAGTACAGAAATTAAGATTTTATTTGTGTTTGACATTATTTTTTAGCTTTTGAATACGATAACCATGGAAAATGGATATTATTCTTAAAAGAGGAAATTTTTCGATATGCCAAAAAGTTGAGGGAGCGAACTGGTATGTGGCTTCAATATCGAGTATGAGACCCATTACTGTTAATTACAGCTTGACAATGCCTTCTCATGCCCCCAATCAGGTTCCTGGTGGTCCTGGGATGTTGTTCCATTCTTGGACCAAGCTCCTGGACAATTCTTGGCTGGACTGAATGGGCTGAAATTGCAAGCTGCAACTCATTCCAGACATGTTCGATTGGATTGAGGTCAGGGGATCTTGCTGGCCAGTCCATACGCTCAGTCTCCTCCCTCTGTCGTTACACCCCGACAGCATGGGCAACATGAGGACGGGCATTATCGTCCATCAGAATGAATCTATCACCCACTACACCTACAATCTGACGTGGACATCCAGGATCTCATCAATATACTGTTGTGCAGTCAATGTACCACGTTCAAGAACACAGAGCTCTGTACGTCCATCCCAGCTGATGCAGCCCCAGACCATGATTGACCCTCCACCATAGCGGTCATGCTGAGCAATGTTGGCTGCATGGAATCACTCTCCTGGTCTTCTCCATACCCTAGAATGCCTGTCCGTGTGGTCTAGGCAGTACCTTGACTCATCTGTAAAAAGGACAGGTCGTCAATCTTCTCTGGCCCATCCAATGTGGTCCATGGCCCATTCATATCGTGCCTGGTGGTGGTTCTGGGACAGCGGAATGAGAATACATGGTCTTCTCGATCGGAGACCACCTTCGTGCAACCTTGCCCGGATAGTCTGCGTTGAAACATTTACCCGGGATGCATTCTGAAGGTCACTGCAAAGCTGGACTGTTGTGGCAAAGCGGTTCCTACAGGTCTGAATGATCAAAAACTGGTTTTCAGCTGCAGATGTTGCCCTGTCTCTGGCAACACCATGCCGACTTACTGGTGTGCCATACTGTTGAAATCTTGCCTAGGCTCTGGTGATCACCATATGGTGCACACAAAGGGCTTCACCAACCTGATGATGGGTAGCCCCTTGCTCCACCATCCCCACAGCTCGCCACATTTTTGCTTCAGACAAATGTCTTCTTACAATTGCATTTGCCATATTCAATCATTAAATCACAAGGGTTTGTGTTGAAATGAAGAGTGTCTACCCTACACATGTCATGTACATGTAGACAGTAAACAAACACATCATGAAAATCAAGGGGTACATGCTTTCCATGACTGTCACGAAAAGTCTGCCTGTCAAGAGAGCTAATGTAAACACTGGGGACCATCTCAATACATTCCTCAATCATATCCACCAAAAATATCACAAATATGTCACAAGAAAATTTCACAATGATGTGTCAAATATTTGGTGCTTAGCAAACTTTTGAGTAGTATATATTCACTTGGGTTTAACACTAAATGGCCATTTTCCTATTTTGATGAGTTTTTGCCTTACCTGCAGGTTTAGAAAACATGTTCCAGCATATAGCCTTTTTGCTGTTTCGCCGGTGGAAGTTGCAGTACCTTGGCAGTGGCTTCTAGTGAAGTCTTGGCTGCCTGGATAGGCAGCCAGGAAGTCACGAGTCACCACTGTCAAGTTAAAGTGTTACCTTTATATGAGGGTGCAAAAAATAAGTGCAATTCTCCAGGCCGTAACCCTAACATGAAAAGCAGATGACACTTGCAAACAAAATACTTGAATAACTAATTTTTAGCTCCACTTTGAGGAAAGTCAAATTTGAGGTTATGCCATGGCCCATCATCCGTCTGTCCGTCAGCAATTCAATACGGCTTGGGCTAGAGGCTGTATTTATGAACCGACTTTACAAAACTTCTTGAGTACATTTGTTATCACCGTGGGACGAGAACGAGTGTTTTTGGGTGCGGTCCGAAATTCAAGGTGGCCACAAGCAGCCATTTTGTACTTTAGTTAGTGCAATCAGTTTTTTGTACAGAACTTCTGTATGAAAGTTCTGATTCAAATAAATTTTTGTATGAATGTTTAGTAACATGGAATACATCACATATAATACAGGTTTTTTTCTTGTGCAGAAATTATGCAAATTAGATGAACTTTGATTTTTTCAGTGCTACTGACACACAGCAAGTACACATGTCAATACGGCTGGGGCTAAAGGCTGTATTTATGAACCGATCTTCACGAAACTTCTTGGGTACCTTTGTTATCACCTTGGGACAAGAACAGGCATTTCTGGGTGCGGTCCAGAATTCAAGATGGCTGCCAGTGGCCATTTCGTACCGAAATTAGGTCCAATTAGTTTTTTGTACACAACTTCTATACGGCTCAGGCTAGAGGCCATATTTATGAGCCAATCTTTATGAAACTTCTTGGGTTCCTTTGTTATCACCGTGGGACAAGAACGAATGTTTTTGAGTGCGGTCCAAAATTCAAGATGGCTGCCAGTGGCCATTTTGCACCAAAATTAGTGCCATCAGTTTTTTGTACAGAACTTCTGTATGAAAGTTCTGATTTGAATAAATTTTTGTATGAATGTTTAGTAACATGGAATACCTAACATATAATACAGGTTTTTTTCTTATACATAAATTATGCAAATTAAATGAACTTTGATTTATTCATTGCTTCTTATACACTGTAAGTGCACATGTAAACACGGATAGGGCTGGAGGCTGTATTTATGAACTGATCTTCACGAAACTTCTTGGGTACCTTTGTTATCACTGTGGGATGACAACGAGTGTCTTTGAGTGCGGTCCAAAGTTCAAGATTGCTGCGCATGCTGGTGGCCATTTCGTACCAAAATTAGGTACAATCAGTTTTTGGTACAAAACTTCTATATGGAGGTTCTGATTTGAATAAATTTTTAAATGAATGTTTAGTAACATGGAATACATCACATATAATACAGGGTTTTTCTCGTGCAGAAATTAGCAAATTAAATGAACTTTGATTTATTCAGTGCTACTTATACACAGGAAGTGCACATGTCAATACGGCTTGGGCTAGAGTCTGTATTTATGAACCGATCTTCACAAAACTTCTTGAGTACCTTTGTTACCATGTTGGGACGAGAACGAATGTTTCTGGGTGCGGTCCAAAATTCAAGATGGCTGCCAGTGGTAATTTTGTACCGAAATTAGGTCCAATCAGTTTTTTGTACACAACTTCTATACGGCTCAGGCTAGAGGCTGTATTTATGAACTGATCTTCATGAAACTTATTGGGTACCTTTGTTATCACCTTGGGAGAGAAACAAGTGTTTTCGGGTGCCTTTGTTGTCACTGTGCTATGAGAACAAATATTTTTTGGTTCAGTCAGTCCCACCCTGGGACTCAAAGATTTCTTTTCTAGTTTTGCATCTAACTGTCAACCACCTTTACAATACTTTACCTATGCATTTGTTACAGGCTACGGTCATCATTTATGTACAGACTGTCACAATACTTTTATATGTACCTTTGCCTTTGTTACCAGGTCATGACCAAGATCTAATGTCATTGCTGTGTCACATACTATACATGTACATGTATTACACAAGTCAAGCTACAGTGTCATTGACACTTTCATTTTCATTTTTTGTCTCAAATACACAGGTTATGACCCCTCATTGCAACGAGCTCAACGAGCTTGTTCCAAAGAGGGGTCATAACCTATGTTTTTGAGATAAATAATGAAAAAAATAACGAAAATTAAATTGTGACTTTTGTGAATAATGCTGGCCAGTTTTGGCCATTACGTTGGGTAAAGGACACCTTCTGAATCTGCAGTACAGTCACCGTGGACTGATCGTAACCTGTGAATGGGCTCTGATGTCCATGCAGGCATTTACCAGGTAATAAAAATCATCATCTGTAAAATTTTGAAATATTGCTCACCCGTGGAAAGTGACCAGTCCACGACGGCTGTACAATATGATAACAATCAAATGAACATTTTGTGTGAATTGAAGTTGATTCTCATTGTTTTCCTTGTGAGACTCATATGCAGTTCCAATTCTCGCATGAATTTTAAGCCTTGCTACTGGTTCAATGAAAGCATTTTTCTTGCAAAAGTGTAATGACATTAATTACTGGTAGGCACATCACAGCCACTAAAGGTGTAAACATTTTCAGTTTTACATCTCAGTGCTTATATTTCAATGAGAATTCGAAAATCAGTTCACGCAAAGATTTTCTCAACAAAAACAGTAAGGATCCATGTAGATTCTCACTGTACCTCTGCTAGGATTCATGAGTTGTGATATGAATTTAACCCTTTACCAAACGTAGTGGCAGCAATTTAACCAGTACAAGGCTAACATGACCTGAAATATCCTGACGCTTTGACAATAAAATTGTACAAATATGGCTGTCATTGGGACCAGCTCAATAAACCAGTTCCAGTGACATTTACATGTAGCAAATAGGCAGATGCTGGATGTGCCGATATGTGCTGGTTTGCTAGTGCACAATGTGCGCACGTCACATGCAGTACATACATGTTGGTACATACAGGTATTATTAGTTACACAGTTTGTTGGTGGCCTAATATGGTATATATGGTGTCAGTTAATTTCATATTGTACGAGAGTGAAGCTCGAGTCCAATATGGAATTAACTGACACCATATATATCATATTAGGCCACCTACAAACTGTGTAATGAATAAATCTTACCGACTGCTGCATCGATGCACAGAACTAATAACAACTGCGAGCAAAATTAAATGAGAGAATTCTCACAATGTATTCACGTGTCATTGCTTTGTTAGAATTTATGGGAGACTCTCCCATAAATTGTAACAAGGCAAATTCATACATACAAAACAGTTTCATTTCGAAGGTAACAAGACACACATCCACAGAATATGAAGCCTTTTAAGTTGCCTAACCTGCACTTCAGACCAAATATGGGCTTCCAACACTCAATCTTTCAACTTGAAGCGTTCATCGACTGCCGCCATTTTAAATAATCAATGAGCAAAGGGGAGATTGCCCATAGCTGTCTGCATATATTGATGTTGACAGGCAGTATATGGTTTTATATGCAGTCTGCATGTGGCATCTTTGAACCAATGAAATTCCCAGATACTTGTAGGAGGTAAGATATTTGAGGATACTTATGACATGGTGATAAACTATTTGGGGATACCTTTTGAGGATACCTTTTGAAGAATACTTTCTACAGGATATTTATCTGAAGACAGCTATGGCTCCTGAGCTGGAGTGTCTCAACCATGACCAACTTGTGGTACTACTATAGCTCTTAGTACACGAATGCCACTAGTGGTCCCAATTCATATCACAGTCAAAGTTGTATTCCACAACTGCTTGCTCGATTGACTCGAATCTTATCGAGCAAATGAGCTATTGAGCAGTTGCTTGAATGAGTGACTCCTCATACTGCTGTTTGTCTCATTTTGATAAAAAGGGATTCTACAGAAGGGACTCCATAAGTGAAATGCAATACCAGAAGAATTATGGTAGTTTTTAGGCAGCAATCATATTACATTTATATGGTTAGTTCAGGGTTAATTATCCCAGATCTGTCTTTTTGTCATCCTTGAGTTATTTCAATGACCTCAGTTATCTCCGATTGGGTTGGTTTGCACAAGTTAATTATGACAGCACTCCGGACATTTTGTGCTTGATTTCTCGCTGTGTATTTGTGACCAGTCAGTCTGTGAATTGCATCAAAACAACTGGGTCAGGTGGTGAATTTCCAATCAAAATTAGGATTGGTGGTCGATGGTCTGAGTGGTTTGCTGTACTGGTATTTCGCAGAGAATCAATACGTCTGTATTTAGTTCTTAGTTTTCCCCATCGCCAGTATATATATTTTGTGTGTTTTCTATTAAGACATGTCAGATATGGATAAATGTTCCAAAATCTTGATCATCGGCCACTCTATGATTTCTGGACTTGTGCGTTTTTTGAACAGGACAGCGCGTCACCACACTAACTTGACCAATGATTTTCGTCTCAATGAGATTCAATGCTCTAATTTGAATTGCCGTGCTGTGGGAAAACCCGGTGCTACTATGACCTCTTTCCGTGGATATGCGATATGCTACGTCCAGGAATTTAAACCCAGTGTTGTAATATTACAAATCAGGGGTAATGATGTAGCAGAACATGACCCATTTTCACTGGGAAGTAATATTGATGACCTCGCGACCGACATTCTGAAACAGTCACATGTCCAATTTGTTTTTGTGTGCCAATTATTTCATCGCACATATGTTCGTCCATCAACAAAATGTCCCATAATATCCGTTGTTGAATATAACACTAGAGTCCATACAATAAATAATTATTTAAAGGAAGTATTGCCTTCTTCATCCTCCAAAATTTAAGTTCTGGACATACACGCGACTACATTCTATTGCCACATTTGTGTGACGGGGTTCACTTTACTGAAGCAGGGCTTAAAACATATTGTCGCAGCTTACGTGGCTGTATCTTGTTTTTCTTCAATAAGGTAGGCCTCCAGTAACATAATTACATTTTATGGCATTATGTCTTGTATATTGACCTTGATTAGGATTCATGATTCAATACTTATACTTTACATAGTTTGAGTTTTAAGGAGGGGGCTTGCCTGTCTTGGATACTGTTTTGCCTTTTTAGGCTCTTAAGTCTAACTTCCATCTGCTGGGGTTAGCGGCGCACGTCTGTGTTACTCTGTCATTGCCTCTGGTTCAAGCTGTTGCGCTGCCCACTTTGTGTACATTCTGTGCATCAATTGGTAGCTTCATCTTGTTAATTGTGATCGGGCACGGGGGTAGCTGTACCATGTCTTTCCCTTCATCTCCAAGAAACTTTACATGTATATGTTTATCCCCCACATTGTATGATTCCATGACATGAATTGCCTTTGATTTGCTAGCTTTTTGAGGTATGGCTCCCTGGGCTCTGTAGTCAGTTGCAGGGGCGACACACATTTTGATTTGTAGCTCCTATAGGGGTTACCTATTGTTGATCTTACTGTAAGATCTTCTTGAACGACTAACATTTGTCGTTCCTTGGCCAGATTTTCTCTGGTATATTACATGTATATTCTGTTGAGTACATAATGGTGCGTTCATGCTTCTTCCTGTGGGAGCTTTGTATCCAGATCGGCGAGCCTTACCCGATGTTGTGACTGCTTGCTTGTGTTTATCCTACTTTTTATTCATTTTTCTTTTCAGAATGCCCAAACGGCGTAATGATTTGACTGATGGTCTTTCAGAATTATTTAGGCCCAGTATTCCTAGGGTTCATGTTTCTTCGAGTACCACCACTCATGACAATACTGGACAGCCTAGGGTGTCTGTTCAAGCTCCAGGGGACATCATTGACAGTCCTATTGCATCCACCTCCACTGCTGTTCCAGACAGTAGGCCTAGGCCACCTTCCCAGAATGCTAAGAGACGCAAGAATAAATCCGGGCATGGTCGTTCTTCTGCACAGATAAGATCCGGAAATAGTAGGGCCGATAGGGTTAGTACGCCCAGTCCAACAGATATTAATGTTGCCCGTAAATCCACGGTCGTTTCACGTCAGCAGGAGGTCGTACCAAGATTTGATTCACATTTTCCCCTACCAGTGGTTACAGCTCCATACAATTGTGACTCTTGGGGCAGTTCGCGGGGGGGCTAACCCTATTTTTGTGCACAGTAATTCGGATAGCTTCTCCACTCACATTCCTGTTTCAAGTATACCCAATCTGGGTCTTACCACCATTCATTCTTCTGCAAACTTTTTACCTTTGGTTGGATCACCAGTGTCTCCTGATTCCGAGTTATTAACAGTGCGTTTACCGCGTCACCTTGTGCAACAGTTACAGGTTAATCATGGACAGGGTATACAGACTTTTCTGAAGCAGTTACTGCAGCATTACAAGCTACAGGGTCTTCCACCATTCCTACTTCCAGTGCCAGTATGATGCCAGTTGGTCCTTCCCGTTTTGACCCGGTACAGGATTCCATCGTTCCGGGGGCCGATCCATTGTCCAATGGGGATGTGATGTCATTCAATCCGTTTCATCAGTCTATGGTTACTCAGCCGAATAGCGGGCAAGGTAATGATCATATATTTTCTTCAGTTCCGTTAGCACACCATGTTAGTCCAAAATTGAAATCTCAAATATGGGCCAATGAATATGTTAATTTGGCAGCTCTTCTTCCGCAGCAAGAGCATGAAGCTACTTATTCCATGGCGATGCGGGGTGGTGACGAAGGTCCTTCTTAGGTTTTTGTTCCCAAACCTCTGAAATCTATCACCCACTTGGCTCACTGGTTTCGTGCTTTTGAGATTTTTTGTTCAGTTTAGAGAGATTTCCACATCAGATTCAAGCTCTTCTTAAATACCAGTCCAATATTCATCGTATGTCATCAATTGGCTATGACTGAATTTTTTATGATCAGGAATTTCGAACACTTCGGCAAACTAATCTTTCTCTCCAATGGGATAGTCTCCATTGGGAGTTATATCTCAAAGCCATGCCCTCTACCAGGACTTCAGTCGGTTATCAAAGTCAAAACCAGATTCGTCTCAGGGTCAACTCTTTCAAAGGTAGGCAGTCACAGCAAGGGCGTTCAGGTATTCCTAATGGATTTTGTTATAAGTTTCATTCTGGTCGATCCTGCCAGGGCAAATGTGTTTTTTCGCACCTTTGTTACCGTTGTCAACAGGATCATTGTGCTGCGAAGTGTTTAGAAGGTCCAGGTAATTTGAGGCAGAATTTTCGTGTGGGCAGAAATACCAATCACCCCACTGAACAGGTCTTTCCAGGAGGGGTTTCACCAGGGAAAGTTCAGTACCATAGTAACGCCAGTGCGAGTAAAAGTTCTAAGTAAACTGTTACAGGGTTTTGATACATCTGCTGGTGCCACTCTTATTGACGGATTCCAGCATGGCTTTCGAATTAGTGTGGGGACACCTGTTGTTCATGGGGAATCTGACAATCTCCACTCTGCTCATACTTTCCCTGCCATTGTTCAGAAGAAAATCGATAAGGAAATTAAAATGGGCAGACTCGAGGGCCCCTTTTCTGAACCGCCTTCTTGTCCTGTTATTATATCACCGACCGGTGTTGTTCCTAAAACAGCTCCAGAATACCGTATGATTCATCACCTGTCTTTTCCATATGGCGCATCGGTTAATGATAGTATCCCCAAAGAAAAATCGGTAGTTCATTATCAATCTATTGATGACGCAATTCGGGTTGTTTGTCAACTGGGGAAGGGTTGCAATATGGCGAAGACAGATGTTGAGTCTGCATTTCGTTTAATACCCGTTCATCCTGCTGATCAACCGCTCCTCGGTTTTAAATGGAATAAGATGTATTACTTTGATCGATGCCTTCCTATGGGTTGTGCCTCCTCTTGTAAAATTTTTGAGAGTTTTAGCTCCGCGTTGCAATGGGTGGCCGAACGGAAGTACTCTGTGCATCAGGTGCTGCATGTATTGGATGACTTTTTCTTGTTTGCAACAAGTTTTGCAACCTGCCAATTTTATCTACATCAGTTTTGAAGATCTGCAATTAGCTAGGAGTCCCTATCGCACGTGAGAAGACCTTTGAACCTGTATCCTGTTTAACATTTTTGGGTATTGAGTTAGATTCTGTTGCAATGGTTGCCCGTTTGCTGTCTGATAATTTGCTTAATTGTCGATCATTAATTACAGCTATGATCGGTCGGAAAAGGGCTTCATTGCAAGAACTGCAGTCTATCATTGGCCTGCTTAATTTTGCTTGTTCTGTGGTTGTGCCAGGTCGGGTGTTCTTACGATGTATGATTAATCTTACTATTGGTTTATCCCGGCCTCATCATAGAGTTTGTGTTTCAGAGCAGGTACGGCAGGATCTTTGCTTGTGGTTGTTGTTTCTTGATAGTTTCAATCGTAAATCTGTCTTTTTGCCACTGCAGTGGGCTGATAATGAGCAACTTACCTTTCACACAGATGCTGCCGGTAGCGTCGGTTTTGGTGGTATTTTCGGGACTGAATGGTTTTATGGTGCTTGGTCTGAGGTTGATAAACATTACAACATTGCTGTTCTTGAGCTGTATCCCATAGTTTTGTCATTACATTTGTTTGGGTCCCGGTTATGTGATCGAAGCATTCTTTTTTATTGTGATATTTCGGTAGTGGTTCAGTGCATTAACACTCAAACCTCCCGTGATTAAGTTCTCCTGCAACTTTCACGTCGAGTTGTTTTAATCTGTGAAATATAACATTCTTTTTAAATCTCAGCACGTTCCTGGCAAATCTAACAAATTAGCAGATGCTCTTTCTCGGTTGCAGGTTCAGGAGTTCAAGAGACTTGCACCTTCTTATCAGCAGCATCCTGTTCCCATTCCACACCACTTCAGCTTAACAGCCTTGTTGATATCCTTGGGACATTAATGGACAGTGCACTAGCACCATCAACTAGTCGGTTTTACCAAACTCTCTTTCCATCGTTTTGCACGTTTTTGTGCAGAATTCCGCTCGCGCAGTTTGCTGCCCATTACTGTTGATAGATTATGTTTGTTTATTGCCCATATGTATAATGTTGGATATTCCTCAAAATATATCGTCTCTTTGCTTTCTGGCCCCTCGTACATTCATAAAGTTCATCATTTGTGTGATCCATCAGATAATTTTGTGGTCAAGAAATTGCTCGTAGGTATCAAACGTCTACGACCCTCTGTGGATGTTAGGCTTCCCATAACATTGCCTGTTTTAGGCAAGCTCATTACTACTCTCTCCATCTGTTCTGCGAGTGATTACCAATGCAAATTATTCCAGTCACTTTTTTCCTTAGCCTTTTTCGCCTTTGCGAGGATTGGGGAGTTCTGTCCACTCCGGTCACAAGATAAAGATAAAGTTCTGCAATTATCTGATGTCCACTGTCATTCTGAGGGTCAGTCGGCGGGCTTCTTACTCATCTTTCGACATTTTAAACACAATTTGGGTTGTACACCCCACTACGTCAGGGTCACACTGCAGTCTGATCCTTCGGTCTGTCCTGTTGCATTCTTGAAGATTTTTCTTGCGCTGAGGGGCCAGATATATGGTCCCCTTTTGGCTTATCCTGATGGATCACCTGTTTTACGTCATACATTCAATGCTGTTTTGCAACGAGGTTTAAATGTATGTCAATTGGACACATCTGCCTTCAAAGGTCACAGCTTCTGTATTGGCGCTGCCACTTGGGCAGCCAGTAGGGGTTTTACTGATTCTCAAATCAGGATGATGGGCAGTTGGAAGTCGAATGCTTTTCGCAGTTACATCCGCAGCTCTCCTCTGACGTGATCTCTTTCTTCAAGCTGGGAGTATTGGCACTGGAAGTGGGGGTGGTGACCTCTTCTATTTCAATTTTCCTCCTCAGTTTCTGTGGGGGCAGCTATTGGGGTTCCATATGATATAGGCATCCATTGGAATTTGTACCAGTCTGCATTAACTTAGTTCCGTTGCATCAACACTGCTGGGGCAGGGTTGCTCATACTGTCTACGGTAGGTCTAGGGTTGATGGTAGTTAGCATGTCTATGTCCATGGTGCTATCCCTTCTGCAGACATTGGTTCTCATGGATTGTTCAACCCTTTGGTTGTTATGGGACATTAATACTATTATATACATTATCTTGTTGCGTCCAGGGATGCTGGGGCATTCCTGGCTGCTTGTTCAGGGGTCAGCGCGAGGCGTTGTCCAGTTATATTGTACATAGCAATTATTATGCACTCCTGACGTCGCGGGTGCGAAGTCATTTCACTATTTCATTTTTTGTTTATGTTATTTTTTTTTTTGTTCATCACGGCCGTTATTCATTATTCGTTCCTTACTAGCGTAGGATTGTGCTACAGTGGCGAATTATTGTTGCCTGTCCGTGGCTTTTCATGAGCTTATAAGACTTGTCATTCATATAAATGATCAGGTTCAGCTGATATTTCAGTTGCGGCTCTTTTTGCAGTGTGGGGACACTGTTCTTTCCATTTTTGTGCTTTGCTTATTTCATTCATGTACTTGTCTCCTTATATTTTGTGAGTTTTTGTCAGGGGAGTTTCTCGTCTTAAATTCCTACTCCTTTTTGTTTCCCATTTTCCTTCCTTCCCTGCTGTTTTGTGGGCGGAATGCATCCCTCAACACGGATGCCACAGGTGGGTCCGGTTAAGGGATGCATTTTGGGCGTTTTGAGCGTTTTTTCATACTGCCCACAATGTAGGCAACATTTTCCAAAATGAAAGTCCCCATAGAGCAGTAATTATAATTATTCTATTGCTCCTTTATTGACTACACTGTACTTATGATACATATATCAAACAATAAAATCTACATTAGTAATTTACAGTGTAGTCCTAAAACACATACATTGGTTTTTATTAATTGCTCATTGCAAGTTTGGTTTTTCAATCCATGATGGCTGCATAAAATCGGTAAGTTGTATTCCAAGCTTCTGTACAACTCCAGTTAGTCTTACCATTGGATTCCATCTTGTCTTCAACTATCTGTCCTATGATTTGCTTCTGTTGTAGTCACCTAATACTATAGTCTTCTACTACCCTAATAGCTTTGTACTATTGCTATTGACTTGTAAAACAACTCCATACTTCGTAGCTTGCCTGGCCCTCAGTCTTCACTCAGCCCTAGGTCAGGTCTTTAACATGCGCAATCAGATTGCTCCATTCATCTAAGCCTCATCAGCCACTACAGTGTCTAGACCTCGTGCAAGCTAGGATACCTTACACATAAGAAACTGTATGTTGATTATGTGTTAATACGCAATGTGTCACAATGTGTATGCATTGCATTCATCACACTGACACACACTGGATGTACCAATTTGTACTTGTGTGCTTATGCACAATGTGAACACAAAACATGCTACATATTGGTACACTACGATGAAAAAGGGATTCTAGAAGTATAGTCAGTTACTGGAAAGTGATTCCACGGAACATGGGTCTGGTGGTTGATTGAATGTGCTTGTGTGCTAGTGCACAATGTGTCACAGTGTATACACACATCACATGCTGGATGTGCCAATATATGCTAATGCACTATGAGCGCACAACACATGTAGCCGATACAAAAAAAATGGGATGCTGTATGGTGTGGGGTAGGTCATGTTTGGGTGTGTGTGTGTGTTTGTGGGGTGTTTTGCAGTGGTTGAGGTTTGAGAAGGTGGGAAATGGGCTCTAAAAACATGGTGGCCCATAGCCTTGATGATATGGTCAATTTAACTAATTCAAATCGTCAGCTTCCTTATAAAACCTTGTACACAATTTTTTAAAAACAGTGTACATGGTGTTTTATAAACAGGCCAATGAAATGCTTGTAAATTATAAAATCTGCTGTCACCAGCTGGAAAACATGCTTTAACAGGTTGAATGCAGGAAGCCACTATCAGGGCATTCAAAAATTGTGGGTACCAGAGCAAGAGCCAATATTTTCCGTGCTCACGTTTCATATTCAGTCAAATTCAAATATATTTTGTTTGTATAAAGTTGTTTTATTCCATTTTATTGAAGAGTGCTTTTGGGTGCTCTCCAGTAATTTATAATCAGTTTGCTATTAATTGAAAATAGTACACGTTTTCATTTTTGGAATTCACTTTCAACAAACTTCCACAATACTGTGTAAGTATATGTGTATTTCCGATTGGTTCCTTGAATCCTGCATCCTATGTAACATGTAACCAACTAACCCTGTGCATTTTTACAGCCTTAGTCAGTGTATATTTCCATGTAAGTGTGTGATATGGCAGTCACCAGTTTTTTATAATCAGAAAGTGTGACTAACCCTGTGCATTGCACAGGGTTAGTCACACTTTCTGCTTATAAAAAATTGTATTATTAACTGACTAACTAACCCTGTGCAACTCTTTACTCAATGAAAGGCCAAAACCAGCCAGTACTTTCTCAAAACTGCTCGGACTCGGCTTGTGATGCTTCATTGAAGTGGATTGTGTAATTTTAGCTTAACTTGACAAAGTCAAGATAAACTATTGCCATCACGGGTGCGGAAGTCTGTACACATTTTCCTTTAGCACAGGCTACACCCCGAAGTTCTTATCCGATCGTTACAAAATTTCATATGCAGGTTTGGGGGCATGTCTAGATGAGAACGTCCCCTTTTCGTCATGATCGGTCAACCGTGATGGCTGCCCGAGCCCAAAACCTGAAAACATTAGCACAGCCTACAGGTCATATTTATGAAGGGATTTCATTGTAACTTGGTAGGATGCCTCTGTATTATATCTAGATGAGAATGTCCCCTTTTGGTCATGATCTGTCAACTGTAACGGCTGCCCAAGCCCAAAACCCAAAAGCTTTTAGCACAGTCTGCAGTTCATATTTCATATGGAGGGATTTCATTGTAACTTGGTAGGATGTCTCTGTATTATGTCTATATGAGAATGTCCCCTTTTGGTCGTGATCGGTCAACCGTGATGGCTGCCCGAGTCCAAAACCCGAAAAACCTTTAGCACAGTCTACAGATCATATTTATGAAGGGATTTCATTGTAACTTTGTAGAATGCCTCTGTATAATATCTAGATGAGAACTTCCCCATTTGGTTGCAATATGTCAACCGTGATGACTGCCCGAGCCCAAAACCTAAAAACCTTTAGCACAGTCTACAGGTCATATTTATAGAGGGATTTCATTGTAACTCGGAAGGGTGACTCCATATAATCTCTAGATGAGAACATCCCCTTTTGTTTGCGATTGGTCAACTGTGACGGCTACAGGGGCCCGAAGCCCAAAAACCTTTAGCACAGTCTATGGGTCATATTTATGAAGGGATTTCATTGTAACTTGGTAGGATGACTCCAGATAATGTCTAGATGAGAACGTCCCCCTATGGTCATGATTGGTCAACTGTGATAGCTACAGAGGCCTGAAGCCCGAAAACCTTTAGCACAGTCTATAGGTCATATTTAAGAAGGGATTTCATTGTAACTTGGTAGGATGACTCCAGATAATGTCTAGATGAGAACGTCCCCTTATGGTCACAATCATTTAGCCATGACAGCTGCCCAAGCCCAAAACCCGAAAACTCTTAGCACATTCTACAGATCGTATTTATGGAGGGATTTCATTGTAACTTGGTAGGTTGATTCCACATAATGTCTAGATGATAACGTCCCTTTTTGGTTGTGATCGGTCAACCATGAAGGCTACACAGGCCCGAAGCCCCAAAACATTTAGCATGGTCTGCAGGCCGTATTTATGAAGGGATTTCATTGTAACTTGATAGGATGACTCGTTTTGGAATAATTTCACTCCAAATTGGTAAGTTTCGTTGATATACATTAACTGTGAGGGCCACATTAACCCACCCCTCAATTCTTGAGTACAGTCTACACCTCATATTATTTTTATTGAAAACATACCATGCAGGGAACAGAAATTAACATATTCCCAATTATCACAATTCTTGTCTTATTTCACAATTCATAAACTTTGAACATTATCCTTTTCATTTTACAGTGGAACCCTGTTAATTGAAAAGCCACTTTGCCAATGAAAATTATTCAATTAACAGGAGTATTCAATTAACAGGGATGTTGTCACTTTCCTGTATTCTAGAGATAAACTAAGCATTTATTCTATTATATCTTGTTTGACAGAGCTCTATGAGCTCTGTCAAACAAGATATAATAGATTAAATGCCTGTATTGGATGTACTGAGGCCACATAGGTCTATAAATCAAGGAAAACTGGGGAGAGTCCAGGTAATTTCTTGACAGGTTACAAGATTTTTTATTCAATTAACAGGAATTTACTCTTTAACCTATATTCAATTAACAGGTCATATTTATACTGAGGGGTATGGTAAATGGTTTTGTGTTGGGAAATTATATTCAGTTAACAGGGTTATTCAGTTAAGAGATATCCAATTAAGTAGGCTCCTCTGTACCACCCACTTTTCAAGTGGGTGGTATATAGTGTTCACTTGGTCCGTCTTTATGTTTGTACATCCATACTTCCGTACATCTTACATCCGTACATCCATCTGTCCGTCCGTTACGCTTTAGGGGGGTACACATCTGCTATCCGCAACTCCTCCTACACCAGTGAACGGATTTCATTGAAACTCTCAGACATTCTTTTACATACATTGAAGATGTGCACCTCCTATTTTCTTTTCAGATATTTTCATTTTTACAGTTTCCCATATTGAAAAATGAACTTTGTCAAATTCAGTTGACATTCTGTACAGATCTGCTATCTGCAACTCCTCTTAAACCATGAACAGATTTCATCAAAACTTTTAGACATTCTTTTACATACATTGCAGGTGTGCACCTCCTATTTTCTTTTCAGATATTTTCATATTTACAGTTCCCCATATTCAAAAATGTTCTTTGTCAATTCAGGTTTTAGTAGGAAGGGGTATAGATCTTCTATCCGCTACTCCTCTTAAACCATTGAACAAACTCATGGAACTCGCAGACCTTATTTTACATACATTGAAGATGTGCACCTCTTATTTTTCATTCAGATATTTTCATATTTCAATGGCCATCCATCCATCCGTTATGCTTTAGGGATGTACATCTGCTATCTGCAACTCCTCTTAAACCAGTGAACAGATTCCATTGAAACTCTCAGACATTCTTTTACATACATTGAAGATGTGCACCTCCTATTTTCTTTTCAGATATTTTCTTTTTTACAGTTTCCCATATTGTAAAATGAACTTGGTCAAATTCAATTGACATTCTGTACAGATCTGCTATCCACAACTCCTCTTAAACCATTGAACAGTGAAACTTTCAGACATTCTTTTACATACATTGCAGATGTGCACCTCCTGTTTTGTTTTCAGATATTTTCATATTTACAGTTCCCCATATTCAAAAATGGTCTTTGTCAATTCAAGTTTTAGTAGGGTGGGGAGGGGGGGGGGGGGGGGTATAGATCTGCTAACTGCTACTCCTCTTAAACCATTGAACAAACTCCATTGGAACTCCCAGACATTCTTTTACATACACTGAAGATGTGCACCTCCTATTTTTCTTTCAGATATTTTCATATTCCGACATACGTCCGTTCGCCTGTCCGTTATGCTATAGGGGTGTTACGCTTGGGGGGGGGGGGGGGGGTGTTATGTGAATGGATTTCATTGAAACTCTCAGACATTCTTTTACATACATTGAAGATGTACACCTCCTACTTTGTTTTCAGATATTTTCTTTTTTACAGTTTCCCACATTGAAAAATGAACTTTGTCAAATTCAGTTGACATTCTGTACAGATCTGCTATCCACAACACCTCTTAAACCATTGAACAGATTTCATTGAAACTTTCAGACATTCTTTTACATATATTGAAGATGTGCACCTCCTGTTTTGTTTTCAGATATTTTCATTTTTAGGGTTTCTCATATGCTTTGTCAATTCAAGCTTGTGTGTGTGTGTGGGGGAGGGGGGTGGGTGGGGGGGGGGGGTTGTTGTTGTTGTCATTTGCTATCCGCGACCTCTTTTAAACTAGTGAATGGATTTCAATGAAACCTTCAACATTCTTTTACATACAGTGAAGAGAGATGTGTACCTTCTATTTTGTTTTCAGATATTTTCATTTTTACAGTTTCACATATTGAAAAATGGGCTTTGTCAATTCAAGCTTCGGGGTGGAGGTGTGGGGGGAGGGGGGGGGGGTTGTCAGTGTTTGTGCTCTCTACATTAAACACACTTTTACTGTTGTAAAATGTTTCTTGGTGGGAGTGGGTGGTGCCATTTAGTGAGCAGTGCTCACAGTTTTTCATGTTAAACATAATGTCCAGACAAGTTAAGCTGCAGTGTCATTGACAATTTCATTTTTATATGTACCCATACTATGTATGGTACACATAATGCCGGCATCCAGGGTGACCGTCTGTCTGTCTGTCTGTCTGTCTGTCTGTCTGTCTGTCTGTCTGTCTCTGTCTGTCTGTCTGTCTGTCTGTCTGTCTGTCTGTCTGTCTGTCTGTCTGTCTGTCCGGCATCCGTATCCATTTCTTTGGGATTCGATAACTTGAAAAACATTGCTTGGATTGTCAAGTTACTTTACATTTGTGTTTAGGTTACTGATGTGCCGAGCTGTATAGTTTTTGGTATAAATCGGACAATTTGATCCTGAGATATTAACCCTTTATCCTTCAAATTGAAAATTCCTCCAATCCCTTTGGCATTTGATAACTTGAAAAATATTGCTTGGATTGTCTAGTTACTTTATATTTGTGTTCAGGTTACTGATGTGCCGAGCTGTATAGTTTTTGGTGTAAATCTGATGATTTGGTCCCGAGATATTAACCCTTTATCCTTCAAATTGAAAATTCCTCCAATCCCTTTGGCATTTGATAACTTGAAAAATATTACTTGGATTGTCAAGTTACTTTATATTTGTGTTCAGGTTACTGATGTGCCAAGCTGTATAGTTTTTGGTGTAAATCTGTTATTTTGATCCTGAGATATTAACCCTTTATCCTTCAAATTGAAAATTCCTCCAATCCCTTTGGCATTCGATAACTTGAAAAATATTGCTTGGATTGTCAAGTTACTTTATATTTGTGTTCAGGTTACTTATGTGCCGAGCTGTATAGTTTTTGGTGTAAATCTGTTAATTTAATCCTGAGATATTAACCCTTTATCCTTCAAATTGAAAATTCCTCCAATCCCTTTGGCATTTGATAACTTGAAAAATATTGCTTGGATTGTCAAGTTACTTCATATTTGTGTTCAGGTTACTGATGTGCCGAGCTGTATAGTTTTTGGTGTAAATCGGATAATTTGATACTGAAATATTAACCCTTTATCATTCAAATTGAAAATTCCTCCAGTCTCTTTGGCATTTGATAACTTGAAAAATATTGCTTGGATTGTCTAGTTACTTTATATTTGTGTTCAGGTTACTGATGTGCCGAGCTGTATAGTTTTTGGTGTAAATCTGATTATTTGATCCCGAGATATTAACACTTTATCCTTCAAATTGAAAATTCCTCCAATCCCTTTGACATTCGATAACTTGAAAAATATTGCTTGGATTGTCAAGTTACTTTATATTTGTGTTCAGGTTACTGATGTGCCGAGCTGTATAGTTTTTGGTGTAAATCTGATAATTTAATCCTGAGATATTAACCCTTTATCCTTCAAATTGAAAATTCCTCCAATCCCTTTGGCATTCGATAACTTGAAAAATATTGCTTGGATTGTTAAGTTACTTTATAATTGTGTTCAGGTTACTGATGTGCTGAGCTGTATATTTTTTGGTGTTAATCTGATAATTTGATCCGGAGATATTAACCCTTTATCCTTCAAATTGAAAATTCCTCCAATCCCTTTGGCATGAGATAACTCGAAAAAGATCAATCCGACTGTCATGTTTCTTTATATATTTATTCAGGTTACTGATGTGCTGTGCTGTATAGTTTTTTATGTGTCCCCATACCATGTATGGTACACATGATGCCGGCTCTGGGGTGACCATCCGTCGTTCGTCCATCCTTTGTCCGTCCGTCTGTCCATCTGTCCATCCGTCCATCTGTCTGTCCGGCGTCCGTATCCATTTCTTTGGCATTCGATAACTTGAAAAATATTGCTTGGATTGTCAAGTTACTTTATATTTGTATTCAGGTTACTGATGTGCCGAGCTGTATAGTTTTTGGTGTAAATCTGATAATTTAATCCTGAGATATTAACCCTTTATCCTTCAAATTGAAAATTCCTCCAATCCCTTTGGCATTCGATAACTTGAAAAATATTGCTTGGATTGTCAAGTTACTTTATATTTGTGTTCAGGTTACTGATGTACCGAGCTGTATAGTTTTTGGTGTAAATCTGTTATTTTAATCCTGAGATATTAACCCTTTATCCTTCAAATTGAAAATTCCTCCAGTCCCTTTGGCATTTGATAACTTGAAAAATATTGCTTGGATTGTCAAGTTACTTTATAATTGTGTTCAGGTTGCTGATGTGCTGAGCTGTATAGTTTTTGGTGTTAATCTGATAATTTGATCCGGAGATATTAACCCTTTATCCTTCAAATTGAAAATTCCTCCAATCCCTTTGGCATGAGATAACTCAAAAAATATCAATCCGATTGTCATGTTACTTTACATATTTATTCAGGTTACTGATGTGCTGTGCTGTATAGTTTTTTATGTAAATCTGATAATTTGATCTGGAGATATTAACCCTTTATCCATCAAATTAGACACTCCTCCAATCCATTTCTATATGTACCCATACCTTGTATGGTGTACATAATGTCGGCATCCGTGGTGGCCCTCCGTCATACAGCTTTCTACTAGCTGCGCGTATGGGTACACATCTGACGATTTCATCGGCCTATTTTTGTTGTTGTGAATTCCAAAAATGAAAATATATTCTATTTTCAATTAATAGCTTGTTAATAGTATAAATCTTGAATAACAAATTCAGACCACCATAAATTATCTAGCCCTCAACTAGTTAAAACATTTGAATGTTGGACTTTCAAAAAACATAATGTTTGAAAATTTGTTAATGTTGATGGTGTGGGGTGGGGTGAGGTAGTGTTGGGTATGGTGGGATGCTGGCTAAGCGGAGTGAGTTTTAGGGTTGGTGTGACTATCTATTGCTTCATAGCCAAAAAATGTATGGTGAGTTATGTGTGGTAACATCTTTCAAATTTTAGGCCAATTTATGAAACCTTGTATGTGATATCGCTAAATGTTGTACACCAGCTGTTATAAGCTAATCCATCAAATGCCTGTATTTTCTTCGCACCCAGTCACCAGAGGCAAACATGTCTTAAAATGTTTCTTATTTACTGGGGAGGGGGTTGGGAGAGAGGGGAGCATGATCATATACTGGCTCATAGCCTATAATTTTAAGTCTTTTCTTATTGCAGGATGTGCCAACAGGAGAGAGTGGGGGTGGGGGGGGGGGGGGGGATTAGAAGCAGATAACCTTGTTCAGAGCTTGTTTTGGGCAATAGTCTTTGCAATAGCCTCTTATGTCAAATGTGACACTTCCTTTTTCTTTCTGATTCCGTAACCTTCTGCACTCTGATGTCAAAATAGCAAAGTTTTCAGCAGCAAATCTGAGAACAAAGGCTTCCTTACCGACTTCACAAATAATACAGGGTTAAAACCCCATTTACAGTTTATCAGGGCGTAATTAACACAATTCCCAAATCTTGGAAAGCTGTGATAAAAGAACATGTGAAGATTTCCGAAGTAACAAACAAAAACATTGACATGTTGAAATCTACAAAAAAAGTTTGTCGCACCCTATATTACTCGGAACAGTTTTTTGTATCCCCTTTCAATACCCAAAAGAAATGGAATGAGATTCTAAATATAAACTTACAGCTTACCAACTGGCAGTTTCTATACAGAAACCCATTCACATTAACAGATGACACTTATTTGTAGAGTTTACAATTTAAAATATTACTTAAAATCTTATATACAAATTCAAAACTCTATCAATGTAAATTCTCCAAACTGAAACTGAACTATGTACCTTTTGCAACAATACAAAGGAAAAAATACCACATTTATTTTTTGACTGTTCTATTACAAAAACTATTTTACTGAATTTTTCAGAAGAATTAAAAGAAAAATGTCATACACATCTATTGCTGACTAAAGAACTGGTGATTTTAGGTCAAAGCAACAAATTATCTTTATCTGATACCAGAACAAACTTCTACATACTTGTTTATAAAAAGTATATCTACTCCTGCAAAACCGGAAAAACTCTTCCAACATACCAGGGCTTCATTAAACAACTAAAAAACTATAGGAATCTGGAACTTCTGTCCATTTACTCTTATCCCGGTAAAAAACGTGATGAGATAAAAACAAAATGGGAGTTGATTGATTGTTTACTCTGCACTTGTCAAGTCTCCAAGGACAAGTCTGCATGAAAAACAACATCCTGGCAGTTTATGCATCCAACTACAGTGGAGCCCACTTAATTGGATATCTCTTAATTGTATATCCCTGTTAATTGAATATAATTTTCAAACACAAAACCATTTACCATACCTTCAGTACAAGTTTGATCTGTTAATTGCATATGGGTTGTAGAGTAAACTCCTGTTAATTGTATATAAATTTTGGCAATATGTCGAAAAAATTACTGTAACACGCACCAAATTCCCCTTATTTATCAACCTTTTTGGCCTCACTACATCCAATACAGGCATTTATTCTATTATATCTTGTTTGACAGAGCTCTATGAGCTCTGTCAAACAAGATATAATAGAATAAATGCTCAGTTTACTTCCAGAACACATGAAACTGACCAAATCCCTGTTAATTGTGTACTCCTGTTAATTGAATAATTTTCACTGGCAAAATGGATATTCAATTAAGAGGATTCTACTATATTTATATTATTTATTTATTTATTGGCGTTTAAGGTCATATACTTATGCACAATGGCTAATCATGACCGTGACAGTTTTACGGGTGGAGGAAGCCAGAGTACCCGGAGAGAACCACCGAGCAACGACGAGCAGCTGCCAGCTCCCCAACATCGTAACTCTGCACTGCAGCACAGGCAGGGTTAGATTGGTTGAAGACATGCATTACCATGTCATCGTGCCCCCATGTGGACAATTGGGGTTAAGTGCCTTGCCCAAGGACACAACGCAGGAGTCTGGATTGATCGCTCAGACGGTCACCCATCCAATGATTAACCGGGCTCGATGTTGCTTAACTTCGGTGATCTCGTGAGAACCGGTTACTGCAACGCCACCGCGCCCCCATGCATCCAACTACTTTGTTATTTGTAGCTGGGCTGAGCAACAACAGACTTCTATTTTATTCATAACCTTACTACTTAACAATTATCACACTAAAAATACCATCGTGTTTACAACCAAGTATATTTGTACATTTTTTAAAAAAAATTGGTGATATTGAAGCTTTCTGTTTCTGTAAATAAGCAATTTATATCTGAATAAAAAAATATAAAAAACAAAAAAAAAATAAATAAAAAAAAATAAAATTTCCCAAAATGCATTTTAATATTTAACCAAATATACCTTGTTTGACAGAGCTCAGTGAGCTCTGTCAAACAAGATATAATTGGTTAAATTCATACCGGTAGTTAAGTAGAGAAAAACAGTGATTGGAGAAAATTCTGTTGCACTACCAGAGTGCTAGGGGTTAACACCAACACTCGTATTACACTCTTGTCCTCCCTCTTACACCCTTGGATTTCCTTCTTGACAAGTATATGTAGATTTGCATAAATGATATTTCCTGCAGTTTCATTTAGGTATGACAGCATTATCTCCCTTGAATTCTACAGTCATAAAAAAATAGTATTGAAAAATCTGATATAGCGAACTACTTCTATGTTTGTCATGATATCAATTTTAAATTTCACATACATGACCAAAATCATATGTAGATGTGCAGACTTACATCCATCCGAAAAATTTGTCCCGTTTCATGAGAATCAGTTTTGATTCTTGTGAACTCCTGGAAGAAGCTATTCTAGTTCTTAAATTAGAATTTGATAGTACTATTATACTCTTGTCTTTGTGAATGCAACCAGTTTATAATCTCCTATAAACAACAAACCTCATAATTTGTATGTTTACAGTTTAAACCTTAACCCTTTACCCAATGTAGACGATATCAAAATTTATTATTTTAAATATCATTTTTTTAAATTTTTCAAAAAATTTCAACAAAACCAAATCATGTGACCCCTCATTGAAATGAGCTTGACGAGCTCATTCCAAAGAGGGGTATCATGATATGGTTTTGTTGAAATTTTTGGAAAAATAGTATTTTTTCAGCTGCTGAATTTGCATATTACATGGGCGGATGTGGTCGATTCGTTGGGTAAAGGGTTAAGGGCCTTGTTCCAACTTTTGCGTTTCTTGTTTGTATATATAGAACACATGTTCCAACAATCAGTCTTGCTTATGGAAGTTACAGTAACTTGACAGTGATGTCTATTGAAGCCTTGGTTGCCTGTAAAGACCACCAAGACTTCATGAGACACCACTGCCAAGTCAATGTGTTACCATATTATGAAGGAGCAAAAAATAAATAGAATTCTCCAGGCCTTTAACCCTTTATCCCTTGTAACAACCAAAACCGTCCAGCACTATTCACCATTTAATTTTCATTATTTTTTTCAGTTTGTGTCTCAAAACATAGCTTATGATTCCTCTTTGGAATAATCTCATTGAGCTCATTCCAATGAGGGGTCATAACCTATGTTTTTGACATAAAAAATAAAAAAATGTGGTTATTCAACAATTTTGTTTGTAGTGTAGTCTTCCTTTCATGCCAGGTAAAGGGTTAAGGACACATTAGAATTTGCATGTCTGATGAGAATCAAATGTACATTTTATGAGAATCAAAGTTGATTTCCTTGCGAGAACATTTGTGAGAATCGGTTCTTATTCTCACATTAATCCTAAGCCGTGTACATTTTCGTCATCCTGATTCAAGTATTACAGAGTTATTGCTCTTGATTTCTACAGTTGTAATAGTAGTATTGGAAAAGTTTGTCAAGTGAACTACTTCCACATATCTGTTTGCTTGAAACTTGGTATATCAGGGATGTAAGTTTTCTGGCTTTTTCTGGAATTCCAGATTTTTGCTACTGTGTTCTGCCTTTCCATGCCTATGATAAGTAAGAATATTTTGTTGTGGAGTTATTTGTGCTCTGAATTTGAACAACCTTACTACATCAAGGTTTTCAACGTTCCATCTGCTGTGATTTTTATGGTACGTCCGAGGTGCTTCATTCTTTGATATTGATGTCTGCTCTGAACCGTTTGTTATTACAGCAAAATCATGTATATGTTGTGCTACCAGTGAAGCCAACAAGGTGTGTGCTATTCTTTGCAAGACTCAACCTCATCTCAGGTCGATCTGGGCTCAATCGAGCCCAGATTGGCCTGAAATGTGGCACGAGTTTTGCAGAGACTTGTTATGCTCGCATTAGGTTTGCTTATTGGTTTTGTTTTGGACCTGTTTTGATGTACATTGCATCTGATATGAATATTCTTGCAGTGATCTGTAGGGCTGCAAAGATATGCTTCCCTAATGATACAATATGTACCATGATTCAATCTGCATTATATGATATGTATCATGGTACATATGATCTCTCATGGCTTGCAACTACAACTATCAAATACTTTGAACAACATGTTTTCATTTCCAGTAGCTTCCTTTTATTACAAATTTCTGAATGCACTCTTTAAATAATGTTTAACTTCTCAAAGTGATAACCACTGGCATTCATTAATTTCAGGTTTTGATTTTATGACCCATTTCCTGGTGTTTTTTCCTTTCAGAAAACATGTTCAAACAATTTAATCCCTTATATCTTGTTTCTCTGCTCTGTGAGCTCTGTCAACCAATATATATTGATTTAACCCTTTATCTAACCTGAAAAGCAGACGACACTTGCAAAAAGAATTCTTGAATAACTAATTTTATTCATTTTTTGTCTCAAAAACATAGGTTATGACCCCTCGTTGGAACGAGCTCGACGAGCTCGTTCCAATGAGGGGTCATAACCTATGTTTTTGAGACAAAAAATGAAAAAATAATGAAAATTAATTGGCGATTTTTGAGAATAGCACTGTCCGGTTTTGGCCGTTACATTGGGTAAAGGGTTAATCAAATAAATGTTCAGCAATTTAGAGGGAATTCACCAAATTTTGGTTTACTGAATAATCCTGTGTTAATGGCATATTTATCAGTCACTGGTATGCAAAAAACATGTTTTCACTGTACCAGCTTTCAAAATCTAAGAAATTGTTTTGCCTGATATTATTTAAATTTACCGCATTGCAATATATAGTAAACATCGATACATATTGAATCATGAGCAATGTATCACAGTTCAAGCATATCACGATTCATCATTGCAGCCCTAATGATCTGTGGATGTAAATTGTCTGCAGGTTGATTCAAGTATTTCATAGTTATTGCCCTCGAAATCTATTGCTGTAATGCCGTGGAAGACATGAAGCAAACTACTTCTACATTCGTTTAAAAGTTGGTATGCATGATCACCATTGAATACATATGTGTGTAATATAAATTTGCTGCAGCTCGATTCAAGCATCGCAGAGTTATTGCCCTTGAATTCTGCAGTTGTATAGAAATTGTACAGAATAGTACAGTAAAATCTTGTGAGGTGAACTTATAGACACAATCAATATCAGGTACAGATGTGTGTGACATAAAGTTGAAGTGGCTCGATTCATGTATTACAGAATTATTGCTCTGGAATTCTATGGTTGCAATAGAATGGAAAACCTTGTGGCTTAAACTTCTACTTTTCTTAAAATATTGGTATGAAAGTTGGTATACCTAATCACCATCAAGTGCAGATGTGCAGGTCATAACATTACTGTGTTTTGATTAACTGGTAGAGTGGTAAATTATTTTTGGTCATCCAAATTTGTTCACGTCTCTTTGCCTTGTTACAATTTATGGGAGAGTGCCACTTGGCACTCTACCATAAATTTTAACAAGGCAAACCCTCACAGACTAAATACTTTTAATTCCAAGCTAATATGAAGCATATCCTCAGAATATGAAGGCATCAAGTTGCGGCACCTGCACTTCAGAATGAAGCCCGAATATGGGCTTCCAGAACTCTGCCAGTTAAGAGTTATTTCCCCTGATGTTTACAGCTGTAATTGTGTGACAAAATCTTGAAGAACAGACTGCTTCTTGACATAATGGTTTGGAACTGCATGGGTGTACATGCTCGGTTTCAAGTTCAGATGTGTATGACACAACTTTGTTGTGACGCTATTCTAGTGTTACAGAATTATTGCCCATGGATTCTACAATTGTAAAGAAATAGTATTGTTTGAAATTTGGTGTACTGATCTGGAAATATATGCTCATGATAAAAAATAAGCCCCCCCACAAACTTTTCAGATATCTGTGCCATAGAGTAAATAAGCCCAGTCCCTGACTTTGGAATGAGAATGTTGATGACAGCTATCCGAATAAGTTGTCACAATGAAAAAAGAACCCCTAACCTAATGCAGATGATATCAAAATTTGCTGTGTTGTGTTAATTATTGTTAGCTCACCTGAGCGAAGCTCAAGGGGAGCTTTACTAATCACTTTCTGTCCGTCGTCCATCGTCGTCCGTCCGGCGTTAACTTTACATTATCGACTTCTCCTCCTAAACCACTAGCCCAATTTTATTCAAATGTTGGCTAAATGTTTATTACCTAATGCCAATTCAGATTTGTTCAAATGAAGTTGCCCCTCTTCCTGGGTGGTGCCACGCCCCCAAGGGGCACCAAAATCTTTGTAAATCTTCTTCTCATGGACCAGCAGTAGCAGAGACTTGATATATGGTATGCAGCTTCCTTTTGAGGTGTAGACTCAGATTTGTTCAAGAGAAGTTTGTGGGGCTGTACTTGGCGTCGTTATGGGAGGGGCAAAATTTTTTGCCCCACCCAAAATTTCTATTTTCCAAACCGAGAGGCTGATTTGAACCAAATTTTATGTGAGGGCTTATTGGGTCATGAGTACTTGATTTATGCAAAAAAAAAATTTCCCGCAGCCCCGTGGGAACCGCAGGAGCTAAAAATAGAAAAAATTTAAAACGCCCATATCTCCAAAACTGCATGGCATTGAGAATTTTTATTTGGTGTGCAGCTTCCTTAGGACCAACAGAAAGGATTGGTAAAAAAAAATTGCCATCGGTTTTATCATAGGGTACAGTTTCGGGACTTTGAAAAAGTGCTGAGTCAGCACTTTTTAACACTGTAGGCAATGGGAAAAACATTAAAAAATCTTCTTCTCCAGATCCAGCAGGCAGAATCTTTTGATATTTGGTATGCAACATTGTAGGGTGGATCTGATTCAAGTTTGTTCAAATCGGCCCCCTGGGTTCATATTTGGGCTCAGTATAGGAGCCCAATTTCGAACTTAGTGCATTTCAGGCAAATTTCTTAAAAAATCTTCTTCTCCAGATCCAGCAGGCAGAATCTTTTGATATTTGGTATGCAACATTGTGGGGTGGATCTGATTCAAGTTTGTTCAAATCGGCCCCCTGGGTTTATATTTGGGCTCAGTATAGGAGCCCAAATTTGAACTTACTGCATTTCAGGCAAATTTCTTTGAAAATCTTTTTCTCCAGATCCAGCAGGCAGAATCTTTTGATATTTGGCATGCAACATTGTAGGGTGGATCTGATTCAAGTTTGTTCAAATCGGCTCCCTAGATTCATATTTGGGCTCACTATAGGAGCTTGAATTCGAACTTAGTGCATTTCAGGCAAATTTCTTCAAAAATCTTCTTCTCCAGATCCAGCAGGCAGAATCTTTTGATATTTGGTATGCAACGTTGCGGGGTAGATCTGATTCAAGTTTGTTTAAATCGTCCCCCTGGATTCATATTTGGGCTTACTATAGAAGCCCAAATTCGAACTTAGTGCATTTCAGGAAAATTTCTTAAAAAATCATCTTCTCCAGATCCAGCAGGCAGAATCTTTTGATATTTGGTAAGCAACATTGTGGGGTGGATCTGATTCAAGTTTGTTCAAATCGGCTCCCTGGGTTAATATTTGGGCTCAGTATAGGAGCCCGATTTCGAACTTAGTGCATTTCAGGCAAATTTCTTAAAAAATCTTCTTCTCGAGATCCAGCAGGCAGAATCTTTTGATATTTGGTATGCAACATTGTAGGGTGGATCTGATTCAAGTTTGTTCAAATCGGCCCCCTGGGTTCATATTTGGGCTCAGTATAGGAGCCCGATTTCGAACTTAGTGCATTTAAGCAAATTTCTTAAAAAATCTTCTTCTCCAGATCCAGCAGGCAGAATCTTTTGATATTTGGTATGCAACATTGTGGGGTGGATCTGATTCAAGTTTGTTCAAATCGGCTTCCTAGATTCATATTTGGGCTCACTATAGAAGCTCGAATTTGAACTTAGCGCATTTCATGCAAATTTCTTAAAAAATCTTCTTCTCCAGATCCAGCAGGCACAATCTTTTCATATTTGGTAAGCAACATTGTGGGGTGGATCTGATTCAAGTTTGTTCAAATCGGCCCCCTGGGTTTATATTTGGGCTCAGTATAGGAGCCCAAATTTGAACTTAGTGCATTTCAAGCAAATTTATTAAAAAATCTTCTTCTCCAGATCCAGCAGGCAGAATCTTTTGATATTTGGTATGCAACATTGTGGGATGGATCTGATTCAAGTTTGTTCAAATCGGCTTCCTAGATTCATATTTGGGCTCACTATAGAAGCTCGAATTCGAACTTAGTGCATTTCAGGCAAATTTCTTAAAAAATGTTCTTCTCCAGATCCAGCAGGCAGAATCTTTTGATATTTGGTATACAACATTGTGGGATGGATCTGATGCAAATTTGTTCAAATCGGCTCCCTAGATTCATATTTGGGCTTACTATAGAAGCTCGAATTCGAACTTAGTGCATTTCAGGCAAATTTCTTAAAAAATCTTCTTCTCCAGATCCAGCAGGCAGAATCTTTTGATATTTGGTATGCAACATTGTGGGGTGGATCTGATTCAAGTTTGTTCAAATCGGCCCCCTGGATTCATATTTGGGCTCACTATAGAAGCTCGAATTCAAACTTAGTGCATTTCGGGCAAATTTCTTCAAAAATCTTCTTCTCCAGATCCAGTAGGCAGAATCTTTTGATATTTGGTATGCAACATTGCGGGGTGGATCTGATTCAAGTTTGTTCAAATCGGCCCCCTGGATTCATATTTGGGCTTACTATAGAAGCCCGAATTCGAACTTAGTGCATTTCAGGCAAATTTCTTAAAAAATCTTCTTCTCCAGATCCAGCAGGCAGAATCTTTTCATATTTGGTAAGCAACATTGTGGGGTGGATCTGATTCAAGTTTGTTCAAATCGGCTCCCTCGGTTAATATTTGGGCTCAGTATAGGAGCCCGATTTCGAACTTAGTGCCTTTCAGGCAAATTTCTTAAAAAATCTTCTTCTCCAGATCCAGCAGGCAGAATCTTTTGATATTTGGTATACAACATTGTGGGATGGATCTGATGCAAATTTGTTCAAATCGGCTCCCTAGATTCATATTTGGGCTTACTATAGAAGCTCGAATTCGAACTTAGTGCATTTCAGGCAAATTTCTTAAAAAATCTTCTTCTCCAGATCCAGCAGGCAGAATCTTTTGATATTTGGTATGCAACATTGTGGGGTGGATCTGATTCAAGTTTGTTCAAATCGGCCCCCTGGGTTTATATTTGGGCTCAGTATAGGAGCCCAAATTTGAACTTACTGCATTTCAGGCAAATTTCTTTGAAAATCTTCTTCTCCAGATCCAGCAGGCAGAATCTTTTGATATTTGGCATGCAACATTGTAGTGTGGATCTGATTCAAGTTTGTTCAAATCGGCTCCCTAGATTCATATTTGGGCTCACTATAGGAGCTCGAATTCGAACTTAGTGCATTTCAGGCAAATTTCTTCAAAAATCTTCTTCTCCAGATCCAGCAGGCAGAATCTTTTGATATTTGGCATGCAACGTTGCGGGGTAGATCTGATTCAAGTTTGTTCAAATCGGCCCCCTGGATTCATATTTGGGCTTACTATAGAAGCCCGAATTCGAACTTAGTGCATTTTGGGCAAATTTTTTAAAAAATCTTCTTCTCCAGATCCAGCAGGCAGAATCTTTTGATATTTGGTATGCAACATTGTGGGGTGGATCTGATTCAAGTTTGTTCAAATCGGCTCCCTGGGTTCATATTTGGGCTCAGTATAGGAGCCCGATTTCGAACTTAGTGCATTTCAGGCAAATTTCTTAAAAAATATTCTTCTCCAGATCCAGCAGGCAGAATCTTTTGATATTTGGTATGCAACATTGTGGGGTGGATCTGATTCAAGTTTGTTCAAATCGGCTTCCTAGATTCATATTTGGGCTCACTATAGAAGCTCGAATTTGAACTTAGTGCATTTCATGCAAATTTCTTAAAAAATCTTCTTCTCCAGATCCAGCAGGCAGAATCTTTTCATATTTGGTAAACAACATTGTGGGGTGGATCTGATTCAAGTTTGTTCAAATCGGCCCCCTGGGTTTATATTTGGGCTCAGTATAGGAGCCCAAATTTGAACTTAGTGCATTTCAAGCAAATTTATTAAAAAATCTTCTTCTCCAGATCCAGTAGGCAGAATCTTTTGATATTTGGTATACAACATTGTGGGATGGATCTGATGCAAATTTGTTCAAATCGGCTCCCTAGATTCATATTTGGGCTTACTATAGAAGCTCGAATTCGAACTTAGTGCATTTCAGGCAAATTTCTTAAAAAATCTTCTTCTCCAGATCCAGCAGGCAGAATCTTTTGATATTTGGTATGCAACATTGTGGGGTGGATCTGATTCAAGTTTGTTCAAATCGGCCCCCTGGGTTTATATTTGGGCTCAGTATAGGAGCCCAAATTTGAACTTACTGCATTTCAGGCAAATTTCTTTGAAAATCTTCTTCTCCAGATCCAGCAGGCAGAATCTTTTGATATTTGGCATGCAACATTGTAGGGTGGATCTGATTCAAGTTTGTTCAAATCGGCTCCCTAGATTCATATTTGGGCTCACTATAGGAGCTTGAATTCGAACTTAGTGCATTTTAGGCAAATTTCTTAAAAAATCTTCTTCTCCAGATCCAGCAGGCAGAATCTTTTGATATTTGGTATGCAACGTTGCGGGGTAGATCTGATTCAAGTTTGTTCAAATCGGCCCCCTGGATTCATATTTGGGCTTACTATAGAAGCCCGAATTCGAACTTAGTGCATTTCAGGCAAATTTCTTAAAAAATCTTCTTCTCCAGATCCAGCAGGCAGAATCTTTTGATATTTGGCAAGGAACATTGTGGGGTGGATCTGATTCAAGTTTGTTCAAATCGGCTCCCTGGGTTTATATTTGGGCTCAGTATAGGAGCCCGATTTCGAACTTAGTGCATTTCAGGCAAATTTCTTAAAAAATCTTCTTCTCCAGATCCAGCAGGCAGAATCTTTTGATATTTGGTATGCAACATTGTGGGGTGGATCTGATTCAAGTTTGTTCAAATCGGCTTCCTAGATTCATATTTGGGCTCACTATAGAAGCTCGAATTTGAACTTAGTGCATTTCATGCAAATTTTTTAAAAAATCTTCTTCTCCAGATCCAGCAGGCAGAATCTTTTCATATTTGGTAAGCAACATTGTGGGGTGGATCTGATTCAAGTTTGTTCAAATCGGCCCCCTGGGTTTATATTTGGGCTCAGTATAGGAGCCCAAATTTGAACTTAGTGCATTTCAAGCAAATTTATTAAAAAATCTTCTTCTCCAGATCCAGCAGGCAGAATCTTTTGATATTTGGTATGCAACATTGTGGGATGGATCTGATTCAAGTTTGTTCAAATCGGCTTCCTAGATTCATATTTGGGCTCACTATAGAAGCTCGAATTCGAACTTAGTGCATTTCAGGCAAATTTCTTAAAAAATGTTCTTCTCCAGATCCAGCAGGCAGAATCTTTTGATATTTGGTATGCAGCATTGTGGGATGGATCTGATGCAAATTTGTTCAAATCGGCTCCCTAGATTCATATTTGGGCTTACTATAGAAGCTCGAATTCGAACTTAGTGCATTTCAGGCAAATTTATTAAAAAATCATCTTCTCCAGATCCAGCAGGCAGAATCTTTTGATATTTGGTATGCAACATTGCGGGGTGGATCTGATTCAAGTTTGTTCAAATCGGCCCCCTGGATTCATATTTGGGCTCACTATAGAAGCTCGAATTCAAACTTAGTGCATTTTGGGCAAATTTCTTCAAAAATCTTCTTCTCCAGATCCAGCAGGCAGAATCTCTTGATATTTGGTATGCAACATTGCGGGGTGGATCTGATTCAAGTTTGTTCAAATCGGCCCCCTGGATTCATATTTGGGCTTAATATAGAAGCCCGAATTCGCACTTAGTGCATTTCGGGCAAATTTATTAAAAAATCTTCTTCTCCAGATCCAGCAGGCAGAATCTTTTGATATTTGGTAAGCAACATTGTGGGGTGGATCTGATTCAAGTTTGTTCAAATCGGCCCCCTGGGTTTATATTTGGGCTCCGTATAGGAGCCCAAATTTTAACTTAGTGCATTTCAGGCATATTTCTTAAAAAATCTTCTTCTCCAGATCCAGCAGGCAGAATCTTTTGATATTTGGTATGCAACATTGTGGGGTGGATCTGATTCAAGTTTGTTCAAATCGGCCCATTGGGTTTATATTTGGGCTCAGTATAGGAGCCCAAATTTGAACTTAGTGCATTTCAGGCAAATTTCTTTGAAAATCTTCTTCTCAAGATCCAGCAGGCAGAATCTTCTGATATTGGGTATGCACCATGCTTAGGGGGGTGAGATTCAAGTTTGTTCATGCCAAGTCCCTGGGTTCATATTTGGGCTCACTGTGGTAGCCCGAATTATAACTTAGTTCAAAATGAGGAATTTTCTTTAAAAATCTTCTTCAGATCCAGCAGTCGGAATGTTTTGATATTTGGTATGCAGCATCCTTAGGGGTTGAGTTTCAAGTTTGTTCAAGCCATGTCCCTAGGTCCATATTTGGACTCACTGTGGGAGCTCGAATTGTAACTTAGTTCAAAATGAGGACTTTTCTTTAAAAATCTTCTTCTTCAGCCATGTCCCTAGGTCCATATTTGGACTCACTGTGGGAGCTCGAATTGTAACTTAGTTCAAAATGAGGACTTTTCTTTAAAAATCTTCTTCTTCAGATCCAGCAGTCGGAATGTTTTGATATTTGGTGTGCAGCATCCTTAGGGGGGTGAGATTCAAGTTTGTTAAAGCCAAGTCCCTGGGTTCATATATGGGCTCCCTGTGGGAGCCTGAATTATAACTTAGTTCAATATGAGGAATATTCTTTAAAAATCTTTTTTTTTTAGATCCACTGGTCAGAATCTTTGGATATTTGGTATAAGCTTTTCTTAGGAGGAGTAGATGCAACTTGTTGAAATCAATTCTCTGGGTTGATATAAATTTAGGCTACCATGTCAGGTGAGCGCCCTCAGGCCCCTTGGGGCCTCTTGCTTTTCAAATGCTTCAAAAAATTTCAACAAGATCATATCATGTGAACACCCCCACCCCCCCTCCCCCCCCCCCCCCCCCCCCCCCCCCCCATTGGACAAAGCTCAAGCTCATTCCAAGGAGGGGTCACATAATATAGTTTTATTGATATTGTTTTTTTTCAACTGTTTAGTTTGTACATTACATGTGCATATGCAGATGATTCCTTAAGTAAAAGGTTAACCCTTTACCCAATGCGGACGGTACAAAAATTTATTATTTTTAATATCATTTTTTTCAAATTTCAAAAAATTTCAACAAAATCATGTCACGTGACCCCTTGTTGGAACGAGGTCGATGAGCTTGTTTTCTGAGGAGACACGGGATATGGTTTTGTTGAAATTTTTTTAAAAATAATATTTTTTCAACTACTGAATTTACATATGCGGATGCAGGCGATTCGTTGGGTAAAGGGTTAATGCATCTTTGTTATGGGATTGACTGAGTCACCTAACATCATATCAGCTTTGCATCCAGTTTCTCCTGCAGACTTGACCTCTCAAAAATAAGCTAGGCCCCTGTGAATATTTGATTGTTCGAGTCGAAGTCAGGTCGATCAACAAATTAGAGTCAAATATGAGGCGGAAATAAAATCTACAATATAAAAATCGAATATGAAAAAAATATTAATAAATATCTCGGTATATGTACATTCATGCATTTAATACTGGCTAATTGTCCAAAAAATGCGAGGAATTGAGTGTGAACCGCAAGCACACATCGTCAATATAGAACTTGCAGTGTATTACCAATGTCATTTGGAATCACACAGCACGTGTGATTCTAAATGACATCGGTAATACACTCATATTTTACAGTGGATAAAGCCACAGCTACATACATGTGTAATACATGTAAAACTTCGTACAAAACCCAAGTGACAGGGACTACATCTCACTCCTGGTTCACTTATTGAGAAGCATCCATCGCTCCATGATTAGGCAAGATCAGTCGATGCCAAGCTTAAAGCAATCACAGGTTCATACAGATTCTTTGTCTTCTATTCAACCATGCGTTCAATTTATTTATTTATTGATGTTTAAGGTCACATATTTATGCACAATGGCTAATCATGACCATGACAGTTTTACGGGTGGAGGAAGCCGGAGTACCCGGAGAGAACCACCGAGCAACGACGAGCAGCTGCCAGCTCCCCATCATCGTAACTCCGCACTGCAGCACAGGCAGGGTTAGATTAGTTGAAGACATGTGTACCATCGACGTGCAGTATGCCTTAGTACACGGCGTCATCGTGCCCCCATGCGGGCAATGGAGATGAAGTGTCTCGCCCAAGGACACAATACGGTTGCCGCAGGTGGGATTCGAACCGAGGACCTCTCGGCTTGCAGCCTGCACCTCTACCTACTGAGCCACCGCTCTCCCACCATGCGTTCAAGTGTGTTGCATTGTTAACGTATGAACTGTTTTATGTTAGCATGCGTGATGACCCGCGTTGTGTCCTTTGGCAAGGCACTTTATCCTGATTGCCTAGATGGGGGCAAGATGATGCAGTGTACTTAGTCGTGCTGCACCTTGGTGGTGCACATGTCTTCAACAGTTGTAAAGCTGCTTGAGGGGAGCTTGAACAGAGTTAGAATGTTGAGGAGCTGGCAGTTGCTCGTCGATGCTTGGTGGTTCTCTCTGGGTACTCCAGCTTCCTCCATCCGTAAAACTGTCACGGTCACGATTAGCCATTGTACATAAGTATATGACCTTAAACACCAATAAATAAATAAAAATGAATGTTCGCATGAATATGTGGATAAATCATCAGTACAGGGCCAAAACAATACCATTGTGGCTATTTTAAACTGGAAATTTCACATACAAAACCGCACTTGGACACCTGGTTTCGGCTAACTTGGTTTGAATTCGATGTCTGGTGGACTCGAACATTTTTTGTCAAGTTCTAGTTGAAAATCAAGTTGAAAAAAATTTGTATTTGCAGGGGGCCTAATATAAGCCCACCCATATACTTTTACATTCTTTTACTTCATTCTCTCCTGGGTTTATTCCTTGGTCAGTATGGTATGTGATCATCATCAAGATGTGAGTGCCTCAGCTTCAAATTTGGTTCAGGAAGAGGGGGTGGGGGAGGGGGTTGCTGATGTGTCATTGACACTTTCTTTTTTTCACTTCTCAATTTGTAAATGATGACACGGGTGGATGTGCATGATTTGTTAAGTAAAGGGTTAACTCTCGTTTTACTGTCCGACTTTTCAGCATACCACTTATTTAACTTTCACCTCAGTTGTATGTTGTAGATCGAGTCCGACAGTTATTAGCTGTGCTCAGCTATTTTCTATGGGTACCAATGTTTCTTTCACCCATAAAACAGTATTGATCCCTAGATACTGAAGTTATGTTATCAGTTTTTAATTATTTTTTCTCTCTACATTACAGATTTTCACAGATCTACTATTGTGAAATTGTGGATTGAGAAGTGACAGAGTGTTGAAAGTATATACCGGTAAGTAACGTTCATTATGACTTCACTGCACTGGATCTTGATCTAATCAAAGCTTTCTTGCCACTTCCCTTCCTGCATCACTGTAAATTCTCACCTGATGAAAAAGAACTACATGAACACTGAATTGTCGATACTATATTATACTATTTTTGTTTGTTTTTCTTATTGCGGTCTTCATTTATCTGTACAGTGGAGCCCACTTAATTGGACATCTCTTAAATTGTATATCCCTGTTAACTGAATATAATTTCCCAACACAAAACCATTAGGTTTACCAACAGTACATATTTGACCTCTTAATAGAATATAGGTTATAGAGTAAACTCCTGTTAATTGAATAAAAAAATGTGTAACCTGTCGAGAAATTACCCTGACTCTCCCCAGTTTGTATTGTTTGTAGACCGATTTGGCCTTTGAACATCCAATACAGGCATTTAATCGATTATATCTTGTTTGACAGAGCTCATGGAGCTCTGTCAAACAAGATATAATAGAATAAATGCTAAGTTTATCTCTAGGAGACAGGAAAGTGACACAATCCCTGTTAATTAAATACTTCTGTTAATTGAATAATTTTCATTGGCGAAGTGGCTATTCAGTTAACAGGGTTCCACTGTATTTTATTAGTAAAATTTCACCCACTGGTGTAAAAGTGTCTAGTACTGAAATGGTTAACCAGATAACTGGTTTGAAACCTAACTGATTTGAAAAGCAATCAACCGGTTATCCAACATATTGATAGTGATTGGGGGCACAGTGGCTCAGTAGGTAGAGGTGCAAGCTGAGAGGTCCTCACTTCGAATCCCACCTGTGGCAACTGCATTTTGTCCTTGGGCAAGACACTTCACCTCCACTGCCCTCGTGGGGTCACAGTGGCATTGTGTACTAAGGTGTACTGCACTGTCTTCAGCCAATGCTAACCCTGCTTGTGTGGATGTGGAGTTAGTATGTTGGAGAGCTGACAGGTGCTCGCCATTGCATGGTGGCTCTATCCACGTACTCCGGCTTCCTCCACCCGTAAAACTGTCCTGTCATGATTAGCCATTGGACAGAAATATGTGACCTTAAACACCAATAAATAAAAAAATAAATGAATATCGATAGTTAGCTTGTAATTCCACAATTAAAACAGAGTAAATCTGTCGCTTCTCCTTCGGGATAGATAATACCTCAAAACCATGTTGTATATATTGAGAAATAATCGACTTTGGTATTCCAGACTTTGTTAACCCTTTACCCAATGCAGACGATATCAAAATTTATTATTTTAAATATCATTTTTTAAAGTTTTTCAAAAATTTTCAACAAAACCATATCATGTGACCCCTCGTTAGAATGAGCTCGATGAGCTCGTTCCAACGAGGGGTCACATGATATGGTTTTGTTGAAATTTTCTTAAAAAATAATATTTTTCAACCACTGAATTTGCATATTACGCAGGCGGATGCAGCCGATTTGTTGGGTAAAGGGTTAAAGATCAGCAATTTCCATGAGTACTGAGTAATCGCAAAAACTTTTCTGTAGTATGTATACAAATGAATGTTGTTGAGTACTCGAAAATGTTCATTTGTCTCCACATTATGGAATAGTTTCTGCAAATACTGCTTTCCAATCCCTATAGTTTTGATCCCATATTCCGTGATAATGACCATGGATAACTATATATTATCAGGTTATATTTCTTGGTTAGTCAGTTGTGAAAATGAGCCAACTGTTTCAGCCCTAAATGTGTCGCAATTCAATCTTGATCAGATTGTGAAAAAGATCACCTTTGTGATCACAATATTGTTATCTAAGCTTTCATTAAACTTCACATATAGAATACGTGGAAGTGAATTACCACTAAAACATCCTTTCCCAGTGGGAATTCCAGGAAGTAGAGCTGTGCTTGTTTACTAAAATAGGACCCTGAAGCAGTACCTGGGGTGAAAGTCCTTTAACTGGTATAGTGCTAAATTATGTTTCAAAGGAGATTTGAAATATGAGTATTATTTTTGATTAAGGCCTACTACCATCAGCGGGAACCTTAGTTCAGTAAGACTTTGTTCATAAACAATTGTCTTGTTACAATCTATTGGAGAATGCCATTAGACACTCTGCAATAAATTGTAATAAAACAGTTTTATATAAACATTTTTAGGTTACCTTGACAAAGTCAAGATAAGCTATTGCCATCACGCGTGTGGAAGTCTGTTAGTCTGTTTGTCTGTGAGTCTGTTCACTTTTACCTCTAGCACAGGCTACACCCAATAGTTCTTGTGCAATTGTCATGAAATTTCATATGCAGATTCATGTCTAGATGAGTATGTCCCCTTTTGGTCGTGATTGGTCAACCATGATGGCTGCCTGGACCCAAAACTCAAAAACCTTTAGCACAGTCTATATTAAGTATTTATGAAGAGATTTCATGGTAACTTGGCAGGATGACTCTGTATAATTTCTAGATGAGAACATCCCCCTTTGGTCATGATCTGTCAACTGTGACGGCTTCCCAAGCCCAAAACCCCAAAACTTTTAGCACATTCTACATGTCATATACTACTCAAAGTTTGCTAAACAACAAGTATATCAAACTACCTGTTTTGTGTTTTAGTTGAAATATTGTAATGAAAAGTGTATATATTTTTTATTTAATTATATCTTTAATGATTTAAGTACAGAAATTAAGATTTTATTTGTGTTTGACATTATTTTCTAGCTTTTGAATACGGTAACCATGGAAAATGGATATTGTTAAGAGGAAATTTTTCAGTTTGCCAAAAAGTTGACGGAGCGAACTGGTATGGTTTCAGTATCGTGTATGAGACCCATTACTGTTAATTACAGCTTGACAATGCCTCCTCGTGCTCCCAGTGAGGTTCCTGGTGGTCCTTTGTAAAATGTTGTTCCATTCTTGGACCAGCATGGCACCAGGCTCCTGGATACTTCTTGGCTGGGCAGGACGGGCTGAAATTGCAAGCTGCAACTCATTCCAGACATGTTAGAATGGATTGAGGTCAGGGCATCTTGCTGGCCAGTCCATATGCTCAATCCCCTCTCTCTGTCGGTACTCCCCAACAGCATGGGCAACATGAGGAAGGGCATTATCATCCATCAGAATGAATCTTTCATCCACTACACATGCATACAATCTGACGTGGACATCCGGTATCTCATCAATATACCACTGTGCAGTTAATGTACTATGTTCAAGGACACAGAGCTCTGTATGTCCATCCATGGTTGACCCTCCATCACAGCGGTCATGCTCAGCAATGTTGCCTGCATGGAATCACTCTCCTGGTCTTCTCCATACCCTAGACTGCCTATCTGTGTGGTCTAGGCAGTACCTTGACTCATTTGTAATAAGGACAGGTCAACAATCTTCTCTGGTCCATCCAACGTGGTCCATGGCCCTTTATATCATGTATGGCGGTGGTTCTGGGACAGCGGAATGCGAATACATGGGCTTCTCGATCGGAGACCACCTTCGTGCAACCTTGCCCAAATAGTCTGCATCGAAACATTTACCCCAGATGCATTCTGAAGGTTACTGCGCAGCTGGGTTGCTGTGGCAAAGCGGTTCCTGCAGGCCTGAGTGATCAAAAACCGGTCTTCAGCTGCAGATGTTACCCTGCCTCTGCCACCACCACCACCATGCCGTCTTACTGGTGTGCCATAATGCTGAAAATTTAACCAGGCTCTGGCGATCACCGTATGGTGCACACCAAGGGCTTAACCAACCTGACGATGGGTAGTCCCTTGCTCCACCATCCCTACAGCCCGCCACATTTCTGTGTCAGACAAATGTCTTCTTACATTTGCATTTGCCATATTTAATCATTAAATCACAAGGGTTTGTGTTGAAATGAAGATTGAATATCCTACACCTGTCATGTACATGTAGACAGTACACGAAAACATCATAAAATCAAGGGGTACATGCTTTCCATGACTGTCACGAAAAATCTGCCTGTCAAGAGAGCTAATGTAAACACTGGGGACCATCTCAATACATTCCTTAATCATATCCACCAAAAATATCGCAAATATGTCACAAGCAAATTTCACAATGATGTGTCAAATATTTGGTGCTTAGCAAACTTTGAGTAGTATATTTAATAAGGAGGGATTTCATTGTAACTTGGTAGAATGACTCCGTATGATGTCTAGATGAGAACTTTTTCATTTGGTCACGATCTGTCAACAGTGATGACTGCCCGAGCCCAAAACCCGAAAACCTTTAGCACAGTCTACAGGTCGTATTTATGGAGGGATTTCATTGTGACTTGGTAGGATGACTCTATATAATGTCTAGATGAGAACATACCCTTTTGGTCACGATTGGTCAATTGTGACAGCTATAGGGGCCCAAAGCCCGAAAACCTTTTGCACAGTCTACAGGTCATAGTTATGAAGGGATTTCATTGTAACTTGCTAGGTTGACTCCAGATAATGTCTGGATGAGAATGTCCCCTTTTGGTCGCGATCATTCAGCCGTGATGGCTGCCTGAGCCCAAAACCCGAAAACCTTTAGCACAGGCTACAGGTCGTATTTATGAAGGGATTTCATTGTATCTTGGTAGGATGACTCAGTATAATGTCTAGATGAGTATGTCCCCTTCTGGTCACGATCAGTCAACCATAATGGCCACCCGAGCCCAAAACCCGAAAACCTTTATCACAGTCTACAGGTCGCATTTATCAAGGCATTTCATGGTAACTTGGTAGGATGTCTCTGTATAATATCTAGATGAGAATGCCCCCTTTTGGTCATGATCTGTCAACCGTGATGGCAAACCAAACCCGAAACCCCAAAACTTTTAGCTCAGTCTACAGTTCATATTTAACATGGAGGGATTTCATTGTAACCAGGTAGGAAAACTCCGTATGATGTCTAGATGAGAATGCCCCCTTTTGGTCTCACATACAGTTGGCCAATTTATCCTCTGGGTACCTCTTTCTGTTTAGTTTTGAGACCCTGATTCAGATTGAAGTTCACAAAGGGTAAATTTAGTGATGCTACCCTGCTAGGCAGGGTAACGTCACTAAATTCTCCCTCTGAGGACCTCATTTTGCAGATGTCAGTCTGCTTACTTTCTGGCTTGCAAGCAGTATGTAGTAAGGATGGTTGGTATTGAAATTTTGAATTCAGTATTGTTTGAGTATTTTTAGGTGTTATTTTGTTTATTTTTGACATTTGGTATTTGACTTGACTGAGATTTGCTGATACAGTGGAGCCCATTTAATTGGTTATCTCTTAACGGAATAACCCTGTTAATTGAATATAATTTCCAACAAAACAACAAAACAAAATACAAAACCATTTACCATACCTCCAGTACAAATTTGACCTGTTAATTGAATATACGTTAGAGTAAAATCTTGTAACCTGTCACAAAATTACCCTGACTCTCCCCAGTTTTCCTTTATTTATAGACCTATTTGACCTTGGTACATCCAGTACAGGCATTTAATCTATTATATCTTATTTGACAGAGCTCATGGATATAATAGAACAAATGCTAAGTTTATCTCCAGAATACAGGAAAAGTGACATAGCCCCTATTAATTGAATACTCCTGTTAATTGAATAATTTTCATTGGCAAAGTGGCTATTCAATTAACAGGGTTCTACTGTAGTACCAAAGAGGAATTAACCCCAGAAAATGCAAAATAAGTTGTTCTTGTATCATTCTACCCCAGAGCCACAAATGCCACTGCCGCAGCCAGTGAGCTCTACAATGCCATTCTTTTGCCAACATAAATCATATCTACAGTAATTTTGTAACTTGTTCCAAACACAACATAACTTTCAAAGACCTATTTTGGATTTTAGCTATCTTAGAATATGCCATCATTAGGAGGTCCTGCTGACAATAGAGAAATCACCTGAGCAGTCATTTCTAGTAAGTCTTGGCTACCTTTTAACTGGTGGAGTGCTAAATTATTTTTGGTCATCAGAATTTGTTCACAGGCTTTCGCCTTGTTACAATTTATTGGAGAGTGCCACAGGGCACTCTCCCATAAATTATAACAAGGCAAATCCTTGCACACTAAACAATTTCACTTCAAAAGTAATATGAAGCATGACCATTGAATATGAAGCCTTTTATTCGGTGTCGCCTTGGTTCATATTAAAGCCCAAATATGGGCTTCCAGCACTCTACCAGTTAACTGGTAGAGTGCTGAAAGTCCATATTTGGGCTTTATTCTGGAGTGCAGGTACCACAGCTTGAAATCTCACATTCAGTGAATTTGCTTTGTATTATCTTTGAAGTGATATTAATAAGTCTGTAATGGTTTGCCTTGTTACAATTTATTGGAGAGTGCCTATAGGCCAGGCCTGGCATTCTGAAAAATGCAGGAGGGCAAAAAATCGCTCTCCTCAATCAGCTTAGGAGAGTAATTAGCTTTACACAGCATTTTAAGTATCCAGTTGAAAAACTGAAACCAACAGACTACATCAGTGATTTTATTAACTTTACTGACGTAAAGCGAAATCTCTTAGACATCTAGATGTCTCACTCAACAACCGAACACACACTTGACAAGACCTGTGTGTGTACCCAGACCTGTTGTCGAAGAAAGTCATACGCCTACCACTACCATCTTCAACCCCCCCAAGGGGGGTTGAAGGTGGTAGTGGTAGGCATATGACTTTCTTGGACAACAGGTCTGCTTGAATCTACAGTCACATCCTGGTGCAAGTGCTTCAAGTGACAGGATAGTAGTAATGGTAGTATATTATAGTGTCAATATTCCTTGAATAATTACCCCTCAAACTGTGATGTCAGTTGTTGAACTTGAAACTGACAGAAAAAAAAATATTGCTGTGACCCATTTTGCTTCAAATGATTGCAACTGTGTTTGGGTATGGTTGCAGCCATTACCTTTTACCACTAAACCACTTTCAAAATGAAATTACGTGATGTTATGTGACTTCGAAGTTAAATTACATTTTTGCTTTACAACAAAAATTTAATGTGAGCATAATACATGTAATCTCAATCATCAAAATATTTAGGAGGGCAATTTTTCGCTCTCCTTAATTCTTTCAGGAGGGCAGTAAGGAGAGCTAAAAAATCGCTCTCCTGAAATTGCCAAGTCTGATAGGCACTCTCCAATAAATTGTAACAAGGCAAAGACATGTGTACAAGTTTTGATGAACAAAAATAATTTAGCACTCTACCAGTTAAGGCAACCAAGACTTGACTAGAAATCAATGATGGAGTAACTAGACATGTACAGGTTGTAGTCTAGTGGGAATTCAGGATAATTTCCAAGGCCCTTAAGGGTTAATGAAACTGAAAAGAAAATAAGTCACTTCTTTTGTGAAAACTCACTCATAAACTGCTGTTAGGTCTCAATAAGGCATTATAATTACAGAACACAGGAAAATATGAAAATTCAGAATTCCGTTATTCAGTGGTTGGTTTGGTTCAGTTTTTCAGTTTCCCCATGATATGACAGTTGTGTAATAAAGGTGGCGGCAAGTTGTCCAGATCATTTTGTTTTCCACTGCCAATAACATCATGAAGAGTACTACCATATTAAATGTCTTTTTTTAGCTCAGTTGACTGAAAGTCAGGACGAGCAGAAGTGATCACCATCCATCGAACATCATCCTTGTGTCTATCGTATGTCATTTGTCATCCATGAACATGGTGTTTGCAACTTCTCCAAAACCACTGGACCAATTTCAGTTAAATTTGAAGTGATTGTTTGTTCTCACATTGCATTTTGATTTTGTTCAAATCAGCTTGCCCTCCCCATAGGGAGCAGGTAGTGAAAAATGCTCCCAAATTGTAAAAAAAAACTCTTCTTCTCACGATCCAATGGGTACAATGACTTGATATTTGGTACTGAGCTTCTTTTTGAGGTGTAGAATCTAATTTATTCAAACAAGGTTTGTAGGGCAATAAGAGCCTTTGTAATGGGAGGTGCAAGATTTTTGGCCATGCACAAAATTTCTATTTTCTGAAACGTTGAGCCGATTTGAACCAAATTTAGTATGTACTATTATTGAGTCATTTGTACCTGATTCATGCAAAAAAAATTCTGCATCCCCATGGGAACCCCAGGAGCTACAAATAGAAATATATCAAATGCCCACATTGCCCCAAATACTAAAAACAGAGTACTGTTATGTGGTATCTTCAGATATTTGGTATATGGTATCGTTAGGTTGTGGGCGTAGGGTGGGGTGGGGAGACACACAAGTTTGTTAAAATTAATCTCCTCGGTTCACATTTGGGCTCATTACAGGAGCACAAATTTTAACTTGGTGCAATATGCCGAGTTCTCTTTAAACTCTCTTCTTCGGCAGAATCCCCAGTCCGAAACATTTCATATTTGGTATTCAACATTGTTATTGGGGGTGGGGGATCAATTTTAACTTGGTGCATGTACTATGTGGAATCATTTTTTTCTTCAAATCCACCAGTCAGAATCTTTTGATATTTAGTATACCCAATCCTTAGGGAGGTCAGTTGTTCAAACCAACTCCAGGGGTTCCTATTTGATCTTCCTATTGGATCACAAATTTTAACTTAGTCCAATTTGAAATAATCTTTAAAACTCTTGCTCTTGAGAGCTTTTAGTCAGAATATTTAGAAATGTGGTATACAGCATCCCTAAAGGGGTCGAATTCAATTTTTTTTTCAAATTAAATTCATCGGTTAATAATTAGACTCTCCATGGGAGCCCATATTTTAACTTCGTGCAATATGGGGAATAGTCTTTAAAAATCCTCTTCTTTGTGATCCACCCGTAGGAATCATTTGGTACACAGGATCCTTGCAGGGGTCAGAATCAAATTTGTTCAAGCCCCTCCAGTCCCTTGAGTAATATTTTGGCACCCTGTTGAAGCCTGAATTTTATTTAACTTGGAGCAATATGAGGAATATTCTTTAAAAATCGTCTTCTCATGAACCCCCAATCAAAATCTTTTGAAATATAGCATACACCATTCTTAGGGGAGTCAGCATTTAAGGGGGTAGGCCTAAGTAAGATATGGGGGGGGGGGGGGGGGGGGGGGGGTTTGAAGGTCAAAATGCCAAAGACATTTCCCGAAGGCTGCAGGCCTGAGCTGGAGTTGAGATGGGGAGGGTGTGTCCCCCTCTCATTTGAAGGGGGGGGGGAGGGGTTGTGGGATCTCGCCCTGGAAATTGTTTTCATATCTGGATGCCCTGGGAGCGATATCTGAGCATTTCTACAAATTGCGGGTGAGATATTGGGTGGGGAAAACCATGGCCAGATAGCAATTTGAAGTTTGATTTTTAGTGGGGGTGGGGGCCCAGCTTTGTCATGTGAGTGCCTCAGGACCCCTGTAGTCTCTTGTAATTACAATTACTCCTTGTTTTATTGATTTCTAAGACATTGGTATTTAGTATATGACATCCAAGGGAAGTCCAAGTTTGTTCACATTAAGTCCCTTGGTTGATATTTGGTCTCTTTAGTTTTGCATTACTGAAAATCTGGGCATTATTTCTGTGCAGGTGGCATCCCAATAGTAGAAAAAATCATCTGGCATGAACAACAGAGTTATAAATAATTAAATGACTTCATTCCTCTGTTATGTTTACTAGCCACAGATGCTAATGAAATCCTTCTTTAAACAACTTTGTCATGTGAGTGCCTTGTGACCCCTGGAGCCTCTTGTCATTACAATTACTCCTTGTTTTATTGATTTCTGAGACATTGTATTTAATGTATTCACATATTGTGAAGAAATCTGTTAAAATATACAGATGTGCATATTTACCCCAACTGACCACAGTGTCACTTCAAAACATACATTATAATTAGATGTTATAAACTCAATATATTTTTTTTTGGGGGGGGGGGGGGATTCCTGAAGGAAGAAATAATGCCCCAAAAATTGTCAGCAGTTCTGGAAAGATGTTAAGGTAGATGGAAGATACCCTGAAGCATTTTTGCTGGGGTCATATTGATGGTTGGGGTGGATAAATGTCCAGGAACACCTATATGCCAGTATGTAGAGTTGGGTGGTTTTGAAATTTCAAATTTGGTTTTGGTATCAGTACTTTTAGAATGATTTACCTTGGTATCGATATGGTATTTGGTGTCAACAACACACATTTACTCACACCAATACCCAACCCAAATCAAATAGTATTTTTGGTATACTGCTCAGCTGTAATTCACCATTTTACAGCAGACAGAGCCACCAAATATTATGGGAGCTCAAATTTTAACTTTGTGCAATATGAAGAAAGTTCTTTAAAAATCTTCTTCTTCAGATCCACCAGTCAGAATCCTCTCATATTTGATATACATCATCTTTAGGGGGTGGGGGGGGGGGGGGGGGCAGATTCTTCAAGTTTGTTCAAATTGAGCTCCTCGGTTAATATTTGGGCTCCCTATGGGAGCCTGAATTTTAACTTAGTGCAATATGAGGAAATTTCTTTAAAAATCTTCTTCAGATCCACCAGTCAAAATCTTTTCAGATTTGGTGCACAACACCTCTGTGGGGGTCTGATTCAAGTTTGTTCAAATTGAGTCGCTGGGTTAATATTTGGGCTTCCTATGGGAGCCCGAATTTTAACTTAGTGCAATATGAGGAAATTTCTTTAAAAATCATCTTCTTCAGATCCAGTGGTCAGAATCTTTTCATATTTGGTATACATCATCTCTGGGGGGGAGGGGGGGGGGGGGGGCAAGATTTAAGTTTGTTCAAATCGAGTCCTTGGGTTAATAATTGGACTCCCTATTGGAGCCCAAATTTTAACTTTGTGCAATACGTGGAATATTCTTTAAAAATCTTCTTCTTCAGATTTACCAGTCAGAATCCTCTCATGTTTGGTATATAACATCTCTAGGGAATGGGGGGGGGGGGGGGGGGGGGGGCAGATTCAAGTTTGTTCAAATCGAGTTCCTCAGTTAATATTTGGGTTCCCTATGGGAGCCTGAATTTTAACTTAGTGCAAAATGAGGAAATTTCTTTAAAAACTTCTTCTTCAGATCCACCAATCAGAATCCTTTAACATTTGGTATACATCATCTCTAGGGGGCAGATTCAAGTTTGTTCAAATCGGGTCCCTGGGTTGAAAATTTTGGGTTTGGTTTGGACTTAGAAATTTTGGACCAAAATGTGAAAAAAATATTTATCTTTTTTTTATGTGTTTTGTTGAATTTTGAGATGAAAAAAAAAAAAATTTTAGCCAGAAAATTTTGGGTCCTGTTCCTACTTGGAAATTTTGGAATAAAATTTGGAAATTTTGTTTCGGTCTTTTATGCATTTTTTTTTAAATTTTGGGAAGAAAAAAAAAAGTTTTACCCTGAAAAGTTTGGGTCTGTTTCAGACTCCAAAATTTATCCAAAATTTTGGGATTGTTTTCAAAATTGAGTTCCTAGAGGAATTAGAGTGGTTTTATGTTCCCTCCTTTCCTTGTTGGGGTGGGGGGGGGGGGCAGTTAGATGTAACAAAATGTTTGGCTGTAAAATATATTTTGAAAAACTTAGAGTGATTTTATGCAACCTGCAAAAAATAATACCCCTATGACCACCAACCCCACTCCCCATCCCCAGGGGTCAATTAAGCAGAGACAAAAATGCAATATGAAGGAATTTCTTTAAAAAGAAATGCAATATGAAGGATTTTCTTTAAAAATCTTCTTCCCTAGACCATCAATTAGAATCATTTGATATTATGTATACAATATCTCGGAAGGGGGGGGGGGGGCAAGGGAGTGTGAGGGGGGGGGGGGCAGATTCAAGTTTGTTTGAATTGCATCCTGGGTAAATATTTGTGCTCCCTATGGGAGCCTGAATTTTAACTTAGTGCAATATGATGAAATTTCATTGAAAATCTTCAGCTCCACCATCCAAGTGCTTTCATATTTGGTACACAGCATCTGGGGATGTGGGGGGTGTTAGGGTGTGTGTGTGCAATTTAGTTTGTTCAGATTGGGTCCCTGGGTTAATATACATGCTCTGCTTGATCGGGTTGCAGTGACATAACAACCCTTGGAACTTTTGCAGTGCTAGTCGACAGCTGATAGAATTGGAAGCAGTCAGGAAGACCCAGGATAATAATCTTCTGACATGGACAGTAGAGTTATGAATAATTTCATGACTTCCTTCCTCTGAACCATGACTAACTGAATGTGATCCAAAATAGTTCTTTGAACTACTTTGTCAGGTGATCGGCCTCTATTTTAACCCTTTACCTAACATAATGGCCAAAACCGGCCAGCGCTCTTCTCAAAAATCCGTAATTAATTTTAATTATTTTTTCATTTTTTGTCTCTAAAACATAGGTTATGACACCTCATTGGAACGAGCTCATCGAGCCGTTCCAATGAGGGGTCATAACCTATGCTTTTGAGACAAAAAATGAAAATAATATTTATTCAAGAATTTTTTTTGCAAGTGTCGTCTGCTTTTCGTGTTAAGTAAAGGGTTAATATGATTGCCATTAGTTCTGAACTCTCTGGGTGGATTGGTTATAGCCATCACTTGATGTTTGCTGTCCTCTTATATACTTTGGGTGAATATCTTCCTAATGTTTTGTCTTTAGTTGAAGGAAAAAATAAGTAAAGAAAAACAGTTGTTACTAGAGCGTGGGCAGTATTGACATTCGATTTCAGTACTGGTATTTTTAGAATGATTTACTTCAGTATCGGTATGGTATTCGGTATCAACAACATACATACACTCACACCAATACCAATCTTGAATGGTATTTTTGATATCCTGCAGACAAAGCCACCAAATTGTCAAAATATTGGACGTCACTTTCCCCAATAGCCATCAGTAATTTGATGTAACAAAAAAAGCTGAGAGGAAATACCCCTCTGGCTACATAGTCACCCTTGGCCCTGCACTTGTTTCTTTGTTTCTTTTGAAGTATTCACATCCTGACTTGAAAGCCAACCATGCAGTATCAGCTGAAATAATTTATAAAATCAGGAAAGGAATCCCCCTCCCCCATAGAAACCCTAGAAAGTGGAGCACTGCTTGTTTACTGTGGTAAATAAGTTCTGTTTTACTGGTAAAATATTTGTAGGACCCTGCAATCAATGCCTTGTTCTCTCTGAAGTTGGTAGCATAGGCATACATGATTGGCTACTCTAGGGGGTGTGGTGGCTCAGTAGGTAGAGGTGCAGGCTGCAAGCTGAGAGGTCCTCGGTTCGAATGCCACCTGCGGCAACCACGTTGTGTCCTTGGGCAAGACACTTCACCCCATTGCCCACATGGGGGCACAATGGCATTGTGTACTAAGGCATACTGCATGTCAGTGGTGCACCTGTCTTCAACCAATGCTAACCCTGCTTGTGTGGAGTTAGCATGTTGAGGTGCTGACAGTTGCTTGCCATTGCTTGGTGGTTCTCTGCGGGTACTCTGTTTTCCTCCACCCATAAAACTGTTGTGGTCATGATTAGTCATTGTGCAGAAATATGTGACCTTAAACACCAATAAATAAATATTGGCTACACTGACTTCACACCTTTTATGTTGTCATGATACCCCAACAGGAACCCTGGGAAGTGAAGCAGTGCTTGTTTACTGTGATAAACTAACTCTGTTTCACTGGTAAAATAGGAGGACCCAGTCCCTAATGCTTGGGGTGTGAGTCCTCCGGGCCTTGGTGAGGTGTGGGAGGAACAATGTGCCCATATTGCAGAGACCACTAACATATCAGAGATATGAAAACCTGTGGGTTTTAGGAATAAGCTATTGTGGTAATCATTATTTTGAAAGGCTAGGGGGTCTATTTTTCACCCTCCTCAACTTTTTTAAGGCGTGCGAATAAATCGCTCTCCTAAAAACGCCAGGCCTGATCAGGGGTGGATATTATTTGGAGGTCACAAACTACAAGTTTGCAATGATAGAATTGGACATGTCAGATTTTTGAGATCATTTTGCTAATTAATAATCATGAGAAACAAATATTCGGTTAATACTGGCTCCATGATGATTTATAACTGAATGACTACACTCTAAAATCACTTGGGTTAAAAACTAACCCAAATCAACTGGGGTGAGTGAATATGGGCCCAATTGGGGTCATATTCACTCAACCCACTTGATTTCTGTTGATGTCTGTCCATCTGTTCACATTTTCTTTGGCTCAGGCTACACCCCGTAGTTCTTGTCCGCTCATCACGAAATTTAATATGCAGGTTCAAGGTCATGTCTAGATGAGAACGTCCCACGATGTGGTCAACTGTGATGGCTGCAAGAGTCTGAAACCTGAAAACTGTTAGCACTGTTTACATGTCGTATTTATGAAAGAATTTCATTGTAACTTGGTAGGATAACTTGGTATGATATCTGGTCCAGACTCGCATACTTTGGTCACGATCGGTCAATCGTGACTGCCTAAGCGTCACATGACCTAGATTCCTTTAGCAAAGTGTTGGAGTTATATTTATGATGGGGTTTCCTTGTAACTTGGCAGGATGCCTCGTTTTTTAATGATTTTACTGTAACATGATAACTTTGGTTGATATACGTTAACTGTTAGGGCCACATCAACCCAGGTCTTAATTCTGCAGTACAGTCTACACTCAAATTATTCTTATTGAATACATAGCATACAGAGAACAGAAAAGAACATATTCTCAATTGTTACAATTCTTGTCTTTTTTCATTATCCTTTCACAAAGATTAAACATTATCCTTTTCATCAAACTCTACACACAGTCAAGTTCAGCTACAGTTTCATTGACACTTTCATTTTATAGTATTCATCGGTTATGTTCTGCAGATTATGAAAGGTAGCCACACACATTGTCAATTCTCCTTTGTGGATCTGATGTCTTCTGTGGATTTTTGGATGTATTGCAATGGTAACAGAATCGGGTGTTGTGAGATCTTGATCAATCGTAGCTACAGTACGTGGAGAGTGGATTGTAACTAAATCACCCATGGAGTGGAGTTATCCCCCATGCTATAACTTTCAAATTTTGTATTGATTGACAAAAAACACAAGCAATGTTTCAGCCAATGGGCCTCCGGGTTTAGCCCGGAGGTCCATTGGCTGAAACTTTGCTTGTGCTGGTTATGCTTTGCAACAAATTTGCAATTATTGCTTGGGTGGATTCTCCACTCTGTGGGTGATTTAGTGATAATACACTCTCCACGTGCTGTATAACTGACTCCCTTCTGTGCTTTGTGTTGGAAAACTGATGTGATGCTGGGCTATCATCCCAGACTGATTTTCTCTTAGTGTGATCCATTCTGATGGAAAAGCTTCTCCCCCGAGAGGTTCTATAACTCCTTAGACGATATTTTGTGAAGCTCTGTTATTGACAAATTGTGGAGGCAGTCTTCTGAGTGGTGGTGCAGCTGGCTTAGGAATAGCTCTTCCCAGTGTCATCCAGTTTGTATCTGACAAAATTTTGTTCTACTTTTATATGAGAAAGTGTGACCAGGAACAAAAGAGACATGGATTGCATCCCGTAGATATTTTTGCTTTAACATGTCGCGGCATGTGTAGTTTAAAATCATGTCAGACATTTAAAGCATTGATGTAAGGGAAATAATCAACACCAGAATACAAAAGAATGATGTTTACAGAAAAACAGTGAATGTGTGAGTATTTTTTCCATTTTGACAATTTTGTTTAAACAATATTTATTTCCAAGGTATGATTAATTTATACAGTAACAAGCATAAATTGGCAAAAAAGTTACAAATATATGGAAATGGATTCAGCAACAAGCCAAATGCTTATACTAGGCTATCTCCAAGTGGCACGAATTATCACCAAAGATTTATGCGGCAATTATCAATTTGAGATGGTTAAGCCAGCGGCGTGTTCTATACTTGCGGTTGAGATATTGGTTAACCCTTTACCCAACGTAACAGCCAAGACAGACCAGTGCAATTTACTTAAAAACGCTAATTAATTTTCATTTAGTTTTCATTTTTTGTCTCAAAAACATATGTCATGACCCCTCTTTGGAACGTGCTCATCGAGCGCGTTCCAAAGAGGTGTCATAACCTATGTTTTTGAGACAAAAATGAAAAAAAATCGTTCGAGAATTTTGTTTGCGAGTATCATCTGCTTTTAAAGGGCTAAGCGCAATTCCCGCTCAGAACACACTTCGTTACTGCTCCAAAGTACGAAGAGAGTTTTTTGCAGAAAGGCCAAGACCAAGTATCACCCGCAATCTGCGATAGTACACCGCTGGTTGCGAGAGTCACTTAGATCTCTCCACATTTTCGTTTATTAAAAGAAACTAAAGGAAACCTGGCTTTGTATGGCAAGCTAATTAGAAACAACTATTAATTATTTTATTAAGAATATCTACCAGTATCCCACCTCCCAACACCAAAAGTCCATTTTGGCTCTTTGTTTAGCGAATGTGTTTTTACAGTAATATGCAAGTTTTTGTTCTCAAAAAAAAATTAGTAAATGTCAGCTCTTAGACTTTTATATTAGTGGGAAGGATAGTGTCTGTATTTTTTGTCCCGACTGGGTGCATCCTGTTCACACTGTTGATATAATGAACAGGAAAGGGTTACAGAACATCAAAAGGCAATAAAAACGCTGTGTTCTCTTTTTTAACCCTTTACCTAACGTGAAAAGCAGACGACACTTGCAAAAAAAAATCTTGAACAACTAATTTTTTTCATTTTTTGTCTCAAAAACATAGGTTATGACCTCTCATTGGAACGAGCTCGACGAGCTCGTTCCAATGAGGGGTCATAACCTATGTTTTTGAGACAAAAAATGAAAAAATAAGGAAAATTCACTGACGATTTTTGAGAATAGCGCTGGCCGGTTTGGGCCGTTACGTTAGGTAAAGGGTTAATAAGGGCTTCAGCAGAGAATAAAAGTCAACCGTTCAAACTCATTGGGAATAGTGTTCAACCTCTTACCAGGAATGGCCCGATTACCGGCTAGTTAAGCTCACAGTCAGCCGTTTCTGATTCCGATTCCGATTGTAATACCATGTCCTGCAAGACGAGTCGAGACTCAAAAGTACTACATTAAATTGAACGTATTTCACAGTGTTAAACACGGTTGACTCAGGTCGCAGTAAAATTACCAGACGCGCAAACTTGGGCGGTAAACGTGGCTCTCAGAGCCACGTGCACCGCCTAAGTACGCGATACTGGTAGTTTTACTGTGACCTGAGTCAACTGAGTGCAACTTTCACTTTTCTGGTATGAACTGGTGATTAACGCATGTACGCTGAGTACGCTCAATTGTAAGCTTTACATGTCATTTATTTAACTTGTATATTCCGTAAAGAGGCGTCTACAGAGATTAAGAACAGTACAGGTACCTTTACATGGAGTGATGGAGAGGCGTGTTCTAGACCTTGATACAATGGCCCGAGCAGTGGTTCCTTGTGAAGTCTTGGCTAACTATAAGGCAGCCACGACTTGATAAAAAAATCACTGCAAGGCTGCTAAGCCTGCAGGTTGTGGTGTGGCAGATCAGAATTTCTTAAAAATTATTCAGGCCTCTGCTGCTTAGTGTTTATAGCAAGTTTGGAAATTTGGAATTTGTATAGCAGGTAACTAGGAAAATAACTGAATAAACCTGCCTGGAAATGAGTCCCATATTAAACAGGAAAGATTTGCTTGTCATTCTTTTAATTTTTCACAGAATCTGTGTAAATATGCCGGTGAAAATCTTCACTCCATCATCGTTTTAGTGAAAATCCACTCCCAATGTACTGTTTGGCAGTGTGAATAGAGTTTGGGTACCTGGTCACGCAGACCATCTATTTATCCAGTGGAAACAGATTGCGGGTGATTGTGGTCCCTAGTTAATTAACCACTGTCTCTCCACGTTGTTTTGTTGTTGAGAGGGTTAATTATTGTTTTCGCGGCCTTTGCTTATCATATGAAGGTCGCAGTAAAAAAATTTCGACAGGATCTTGTCTGTGTTGTGATTTGGTTGAAATTTTATGTCTTTTCTACTTTGGGCTATTTATTGTGGCAAAATTCTGTTAGGATACAGACGGCATGCCACTCTACTCATGTGGATGCATTGCGCAACCAATGAGTCCAGCTTATCCCGAGAGATTGTCAGGTCTGACAGACAAAACATGTTGGATTAGAAATTTAATTTATGTTGTATTAGTTTGTAGTTGTCGTGATATGGTGTATGATTACATCCGAGCCCATAACAGGAAAACCTATTAACCCTTTACCCAACACAGACGATATCAAAATTTATTATTTTAAATAACATTTTTTCAAATTTTTAAAAAAATTTCAACAAAACCATATCATGTGACCCCTCGCTGGAACGAGCTCGTTCCAACGAGGGGTCACATGATATGGTTTTGTTGAAAAATAATATTTTTTCAACTGTTAAATTTGCATATTACGTGGGCGGATGCAGGCGATTCGTTGAGTAAAGGGTTAAAAAGAGGGGTAATGACACCCTTCGAGCTACACAGAAATCTCCAGGGTGGCGCATATTAGAGGAAGGCACCAAATCACTGGCTATTCAATGGTGTGGATGGTAGTGAGGTTAAATTCAGAGAAGAATCTCTTTGCGGGACGGAGAGTAGCAAAATAAAGGATAGCGTGTATGTTACGTTTATTCATTGTTGTTTAAGAAAAATGGTTACAAATGCTGCGGGAACATCTTTTAAACACAATGTTGCGGGGTTCACTGTTTGGCAGGGAGGGGGGGGGGCACTCTTACTAATCAAGAAGGGCTGTGAGTCAAGGGTAAATTGTATTACCCCGGGGTGTTGTTTTTAGCTCACCTGACTGAAAGTCAGGGTGAGCTTTTCTTATCACTCTTCGTCCGTCATCCGTCGTCTGTCATCCTGCGTGAATGTGGTGTTTGAGCCTCTTTCTCCTAAACCTCTGGCCACATTTTAATTAAATTTCATGTAAGTAGTGGTTATATAGGGGCATTTTGATTTTTATCCAAATTAGGTTTCGGCTCATATTGAGCAGAGGTGTGGGGGAAAAATGGCCAAATGTTTTGAAAATCTTCTTCTAATGAACCACCAGTAGCAGAGACTTGATATATGGTATACAGAGTCCTTTTGAAGGTTTAGAATCAAGTTTCTTCCAGAGAAATTTGTCGGGCATTATTTCCCTTCGTTATGGGAGGGGCAAAAACTTGGGCCACGCCTAAAATTTCTATTTTCAGAACCGTGAGGTCGATTTGAACCAAATTTGACATAAGATGATAATGGGTCATAAGTAGTTGATTGATGCAAAAAGAATTTTCTCATTGCCCCGTGGGAACCTCAGGAGCTAAAAATAGGAAAAACCTTAAAACTGCCATATCTCCAAAACTACATGGCACAGAGAATTCTTATTTTGTATAAAGCTTACTTTTATCCAGTAGAATAGAATGGTTAAAAAAATCCCTATTGGTTTGATCACAAGGTACTTTTTTCAGGACTTTGAAAAAACACTGAGTCAGCACTTTTTAACACTGTAGGCAATGGGAAAAAGATTAAAAAATCTTCTTCTCCAGATTCAGCAGGCAGAATCTTTTGATATTTGGTATGCAACATTGTAGGGTGGATCTGATTCAAGTTTGTTCAAATCGGCCCCCTGGGTTCATATTTGTGCTCAGTATAGGAGCCTGATTTCGAACTTAGTGCATTTCAGGCAAATTTCTTAAAAAATCTTCTCCAGATCCAGCAGGCAGAATCTTTTGATATTTGGTATGCAACATTGTGGGGTGGATCTGATTCAAGTTTGTTCGAATCGGCTCCCTAGATTCATATTTGGGCTCACTATAGAAGCTTGAATTCGAACTTTGTGCATTTCAGGCAAATTTCTTAAAAAATCTTCTTCTCCAGATCCAGCAGGCAGAATCTTTTGATATTTGGTATGCAACATTGTGGGGTAGATCTGATTCAAGTTTGTTCAAATCGGCCCCCTGGATTCATATTTGGGCTCACTATAGAAGCCCGAATTGAAACTTAGTGCATTTCAGGCAAATTTCTTCAAAAATCTTCTTCTCCAGATCTAGCAGACAGAATCTTTTGATATTTGGTATGCAACATTGTAGGGTGGATCTGATTCAAGTTTGTTCAAATCGGCCCCCTGGATTCATATTTGGGCTCACTCTAGAAGCCTGAATTGAAACTTAGTGCATTTCAGGCAAATTTCTTCAAAAATCTTCTTCTCCAGATCTAGCAGGCAGAATCTTTTGATATTTGGTATGCAACATTGTGGGGTGGATCTGATTCAAGTTTGTTCAAATCGGCCCCCTGGATTCATATTTGGGCTCACTATAGAAGCTCGAATTCAAATTTAGTGCATTTCAGGCAAATTTCTTCAAAAATCTTCTTCTCCAGATCCAGCATGGGTATGCACCATGTATAGGGGGGGGGGGGGGGGGGAATTCAAGTTTGTTCAAGCCAAGTCCCTGGGTTCATATTTGGGCTCACTGTGGTGGCCCGAATTATAACTTAGTTCAAAATGGGGAATTTCCTTTAAAAATCTTCTTCAGATCCAGCACTAGGAATGTTTTGATATTTGGTATGCAGCATCCTTTGGGGGGTGAGATTCAAGTTTATTCAAGCCATGTCCCTAGGTCCATATTTGGACTCACTGTGGGAGCTTGAATTGTAGCTTAGTTCAAAATGAGGAATATTCTTTAAAAATAAATCTTTTTTTTTAGATCCACTGGTCAGAATCTTTGGATATTTGGTATAAGCTTTTCTTTGGAGGAGCAGATGCAACTTGTTGAAATCAGTTCTCTGGGTTGATATTTAGGCTACCATGTCAGGTGAGCACTTTCAGGCCCCTTGGGGCCTCTTGTTTTTGTTCAGGGTTGAGGTAAGCATGTATGAGGGAAAAGACACCTGGATGGTGGATTCTCTCCGGGTACTCAGGCTTCTTCCACCTGAAAAAAACTGTCCAACACCGTCCTATAATATTACTTTGGCTGTTGATTAAAAGAATCGTTAAACCCCAATAACAAACAAGCAAACCGTCATGAAATAGAGTAGAGTGGCAATCATACCAGAGGGCAGCAGTTTGTGGAATTCCTTCGTGAATGGTTTATAGCCGAAACACCTGTGGAGTGGAGTTTCACCCGGATGACAAGTTTTGTGAAAAAACATTAGAAGCACAAACAGAATACCAGCCATTAGACTTCCGAGTGGAATCTGGGGATCCAATGACTGAACCTTTGCTTGTGTGTTTTTTTATGATTTGTTTCTGAAACCGAAAGTAAGGTGTGATTGTTCATTCCCACTGTACTCATTGTCAACTGACAATTAGATTGATGTTAAACACCTCTCTTGTAAAATTCTTCCAAGCTCGGAGGTAGAATACCTCTTCTCAGGTTTAGGGCGAGGGTCAATACCATACACTCTAAAATCAGTTGGGTTAAAAATCAACCCAAATCGACTGGGCTGAGTGAATATGAACCCATGTGGGTTCATATTCACTCAGCCCGGTTGATTTGGTTTGATTCTTAACCCTACCGATTTTAGAGTGTGGCGTTTGAGAAATAACTTGGCGAGCAGCTTCAGCATCAAGAGCGTGTCGTTGCTTTTTTTCTCCTATCGCTTCGGGAATTTAAATGCTGTTGTTTCAAAATACCCAAGTGTAGCGAGCTCATACTCGGTGTACTGGGGTATTTGGGACAATAATAGAAGTTACTTTTCTGTATGAGACTCCCAAACTCTTATTTTTCCGGGAGACACGTCCTGTTCGATTTGTGGCGATTTCTCACGCCCCCCCCCCCCCCTTTCCCACACCTCAATCACAAGTCCTGGATTTGGGTCCTGCGAATATTCCAGATTCGAATCGATATCGATACCATCATACGTTTGCTTCGAGATCGATCCCGAATCAGTCTCAAGATTCGATTTTTTCGAATCTCTCGTACTAACTTCAATTTGTTACATTTCCAACCAAAATTGGATAAAATTGACACCAGACAATTCATTCATGTAGGGTGAATTCATATTTAACTGAGTAGTTGAGAATGTTTAATTGTTAGGTAAGTAGTGAATTTTGTCCAGAACATTTTCCATAGTTTTAGTTTTTGAAGGATTAACTTGTTACTATTCACGTTTTTAAGGCGTGAATAGTATCAAGTTAAGCCTTCAAAAACTAAAACTATGAATTATAGGCCTAGCTGTTTCAGCGACAGTGCTACAGAGCATATTTATTTATTTGTGTTTGTGGTGTTCAGTCAGTCTTGTAAGGGTCATCACAGTGTACCGTAACTTCCGTTTGGTGTAATATGAAAAAAACTTGTCCATTAACTGGTAGCGTGCTGGAAGCCCATATTTGGGCTTTATTCTGAAGTGCAGGTACTGTAACTTAAAAGCTTCAAATTCAGTGGCTGTGCTTCATATTATCTTTGAAGTGATATTATTTAGTCTGTTAAGATTTGCCTTGTTACAATTTATGGGAGAGTGCCCACAGGCACTCTCCTATAAATTGTAACAAGGCAAAGACATGTTAACAATTTTTATTGGACGAAAATAATTTAGCACTCTACCGGTTGAGATTCGATTCGAGATTCGATTCGATATCGATATCAGATACACGTTTCGATTCTAAATTCGATTCGAAAAAATGTGTGATTCGCAAATCCCTATCGTGGATCCGACCTGAAACGCCCCCCCCCCCCCCCCCCCCCCCCTATTCCCACCACACGCATATCTTTCGGACTTTCCTGAAAATGTCAACCTTACTTACATTTATGCCTGAAATCTCAGAACTGGTGCATGTGCTCATCTTTGGTTGTTTGGCTATAATTACGCCTTCATCTAAAGAGTCCTGTACTTAAGGGGACAAGTGGGAGCAGGAGAACATTTTGCCCTGCTCAACCAACTCCCCGCTCACCCCCACTCTCACTTCATTTTGCCCTTGCACAAGGCATATATGCCTCTTTATTTGATCGAGAAAGGTAAGTTTTTCTTGGATGTTCGTGTAAAGGATTTCCAGTGTATTATTGTTTTGTTACCGTGTCTCGTGCAGAATGTTGTAAGCATTATTGGTTCAAGAAACTTATTCTTTTTTGTTTACCGTCTGCACAAACTGATGATGCAATCAAAAAAAGAAACTTTGGAAATAACAAGTGATGTTACTTGACAGGCCAAAACAGTCCTACAAGCAACAATAACCCGGATTTTAAAATTATCTGTCTCTACAATCGCTCATTGTGGTTTAATAAAAGAGTTTGCAAGTGACACTATTCGTGAACTTGAAGAAAAATTACGACAACGAGCTGAACAATATTCAAATTCACGTGTATCGTCACATTCAAACTCCTTCTTTGAATCAGAACGAACCGCGATTTCAAACAAGTGATTAATGAGACATCTGATCAATATTATGTAATTAATTTATTAGTTCTATCAACTGAACTGCATTTGTTTGCTAAAATGTCAGCATGCAACTGTCCATCCAGTTGTTCTTTCCTTTCATTGAATCATCTGGAAGAAAAATCTAAGTGTGTCGCGCTGATTGAATCAAGCTTGTTACCATGATAGATAATCCATCAATTTGCCCACTGAAACACGGAAACCAGACGGTAATGCTCAGAAAATACCGAACGAACACCCGAGAAAAAAACTTATCGTTCTCCGTCAAATTTAAAGGGTATATGCCTTGCTGAGATGGAAATCTGAAGCTGGCGGGTATTAATTATAAAATCGGCGGGATTCCGCCCAATGATTTCTACAAAACCGACGAACAACTTAAATATAAGTTCCAAATATACTTAAGTGTGAGGTGTTGGTGGCTCAGTGGTAGCACGTAGGTCTACGGATCTCAAGGTAATGAGTTCGAATCCCGTAGGAGGCAGGTTTTTGACAAAATCGTCAAAAATGGAGAAAAAAACGAAAAAATTGATTTTTTTAAACAATATCCCCGCTTTTTTCCCTCTCAAGGCCGACTGACTGCTTTCTTACTCACCATGAGGCTGTCTACCACTTACCTCTGATCCTGGTATAACACCCACACATTCTTACATCACATCAGTTTGTATTAGTTTGTGGTTTATATATCATGTTTAGTTTTATTTTAGTTTAGTGTGTTTTATTTCGGTTTTTAGGATCTTCTGCCGCCACGGGGGTTCGAACTCCCGATAGCGAGATCCACGCGCTGCGTCGATACCGACTGAGCTATCGCAACTACATTAAATGCAGGTTCAAATCTTCTCCAAACCTTCGATCACCGTGTTTCAACTTAAACCACAGTGAAGGCAATAATGTTAAGAAGAAGATTAAACCTCACGAATAACCTTATTTCCTTTACTGGGATTCGAACCACTGACGGTTTGGTCCACGCGCCGCGTCGATACCCATTGCGCCATCACGATTACGCTAAATATCAGGTCATATGTTATAGAAGGCTCATATAACTGTGTTCCAAACTGAACACATTGGAGAAGATTGTGTTAAACAATGGCGTAAAATCTCTTTTTGAGCGCGAGATTCCTTCGTAGAACAATAGTATCGTTCACCTAAATCTAAAACTCTCAATATTTTTGTTCTCCAGAAAATAAGATTTGCGTGAAGGATCAAAGCGGATTCGAACCTGTATCGCACTGAGTCGCTCGTATCCAATACAAGTAACAATATAAATTTAACTGACGCCTTTACCGACTTGGCTACAGGAATTATCATATACGTGTTACATGTTAACTGAATGTTGTTTCAAAACTATATATGACAGGTGGCGTCTAAAAAAGGCGACAGTTTCTGACTATCGACTTTTTAAAACGCTACCTGTCTTATATTTTCGGTATTCAGAAACTACATGACCCCATAATTGTTCTTTTTTATCGTTTAACGCGTCCCCGAAATGGTTATAACTTTAAAAAAAAATCTCTATTAATAGAAAATGAGGAGCTTGTTGGGTGTGAACCCGTGTCAGTTAAGTTCAACAACAACCGAAAATATGAATCGTCGGAGCGCCTCTACCAACTGCGCTACTGAGTCTATACGAAATTAGATTTGTTTAATATTCAAGTCATATCGGCATATGGAAATTGGAAGTTGATTAGCGTTGAATAGAAATTAATGCAGTGGTTTGTTTTCGAATAATTTTGTTGTTCGACGAGTTTCCAAAGATTAAAATCTTTAGAGAAAAGGAAAAACACTGTTTACCTAAAAGAGTCATTGCTGGGACACGAACCCGTGCAGACATCACACCACAAGCTCAAAGTTATGAGCGAGCACTAATCAACTGTGCATCGCTTAAACCCACTGCGCTATGAAACTCAGGCAAAAATCGTCGTCAGTTATAATTTGAAGCATATGTAATGTCGGAATACTGAACAGCTAAATGAAGTCGATACCCATTGCGCCATCACGATAACGCTAAACACCAGGTCATATTTTCTAGAAGGCTCAGAACTGAACACAGTGGAGTAGATTATGTTAAAGAATGGGGTAAAATCGCTTTTTGAGCGCGAGATTCATTCTTAGAACAATCGTATGGTTCACAAAAATCTCAAAGCTCAATACATCTGTTTTCCCGAAAATAAGATTTGCATGAAGGATCAAAGCGGATTCGAACCTGTATCGCACTGAGTCGCTGGTATCCAGCACAGGTCACAATATAAATATAATGTACGCCTTAATTTACCCAACGTAACGGCCAAAACCGGCCAGCGCTATTTTAAAAAATCGTCAATTAATTTTCAGTATATTTTCATTTTTTGTCTCAACAAAATGACCTCGTTCCAACGAGGGGTCATAACCTATGCTTTTGAGACAAAAAATGAAAAAAATTAGTTATTCAAGAATGTTTTTTTGCAAGTGTCGTCTGCTTGTCATGTTAGGTAAAGGGTTAACTACACCACGCGAATTATATCAAAGTTGATTATTTCTTTTCACTTCAACATTTTGAATTCGACAAGTATTTGTTGAATGAAAAGATAATCACCTGCCTATATGTTTCGACCAACCGAGGAATTGAACGAGACCTCAAATGAACACTGGTTAATATACGAGTGATATGTAATATGGACATGGATGTTTAAATACATTGAAGCTGTTAAGAGATGAATAGAAACTGACTCAGTGGTTTATATTCAATTGTTTTTTATGTTTGACGAATTACGAAAAGCTTCAATCTTGTGAGGAATGAAAAGCATCGTTTATCTGTAAAAGGACATTGTTGGGCACGAACCTGTGTCGACATCATAACATAAGCTCAAGGTTAATGCAGACCATAGACCATAAACCAACTGTGCATCGTCTGGATCCACTGCGCTAATGAACTTAAGCGCGAACTGCCTTTGGTTATATTTTGAAGCATATGTAATGTCGGAACACTGAAAGGTCAAATGAACACTATCAACAGAAAATACTGATGATGAATGATATCAACATGGAAAGTTCCAATCCAAAAGGAGTCCATAAAAATTTTAAAATAAAATAAAAAAAAAACCCGAAAATTTTATAATTTTTTTCTGAATGAATTTTTTTGTGTCAGGCGCCCCATGTTTACTTCAGCATCTCATCTCCACCTGTTCAGTTTAACTCGTTTTATTATTGTTTACGAACGAACATCCTTTAACTACGCCACCCGTATTAATGTCAAAAGTATCTCTTTTCACATCAACATTTTGAGTTCAATAAGTATGTTTGGGATAAAAGATAATGATTACTTGGCTGTATGAAGATGACAGGTAGACAGCTTGGAGATGACAGGTAGACAGCCAGTCTGGCTATGTCATCTCCCTACGGTATAGATATTTATTTATATCATCATATTGTACTAATGTTTTGTGCTTTCGAAATCTTGTATTATACATGCATTGATGTAATTCCAATCTATACCGTTAAATAAATAATCAATCAATCAATCAACCAACTCAGCAATTGAATCTGAACGCAAATGCACATTGGGTAGTATTCAAGTCAGATACAATATGGACATAAATGTTCAAAACGTTTGAAGTTGATTGGCGTTGAGTGAAAACCAATGCAGTGGTTTGTCGTTTTGTGTTTGATAAATTTCCGTAAAGCTTGAAATCTTTTGAGAAAAGAAAAACATTGTTTATTGGAAAAAGTAGGACAATACTGTAAAGTAAATCTTGACATTTTGGTGTAAATCAATCACTTACACCAATAAGTGGACCGTACGTCCCCTGAGTTCCAATGTGTTCTATGTGCCTACTGGCACATAGAACACATTGGAACTCGGGGGACGATTTGTAGACACACTAATATCTATTATAACGGCAGTAAAACACGTGGCATTAAAACGAGTGAAATGTAATAACAAATTAACGAGAAGAAAACGGCAGTGGTTTGATGATAAATATAAGGTACTAAAGAAAAAATTTGATAAGATAGCAACGGAAATACGAAACTTTCCATTTGATAGATCTCTTGTTATTAAGTTTTTTTTTAAAAGCCAAGAAGGAATATATAGAAGAGAATTAAAATTTAAACGAAAAAGATTTTATGAGGAGTTTGATCAAAAGTAAACTTTTCAGAAACATCAGACCCACGTATTGGAATATGATTAAAACATGAGAGCCTGTCGGATTACGATGGCCTCGATCCTGACACATCGGTGGATTTTTCTCAGTAAGTTATACTGCAATGACGGTCACAAAGACGAGGTACGTATACTGGCAAATGACAAAGCATCAGCAGTAAAATATAGTATCAAGGATGGTGACATTACACCAGGCGAGGTTCTTTATGCATTATAAGAGATAAGAGATGGAAAATAATTAGTCTCCGGGCAAATATAGAATATGAAACGAACTTCTTAAGGCAGTTGCAAGGTCTGTACTCGTTGAAGTATCACGAACTGTTCATATTGTTTATAAGTCATCACATTATCCTAATGTACGGAGTGAACCAGTCCTAAAACCCACCCACAAAAAGGGAGGTCGTCATGATCCAAATAATTGCAGTGCTATTTCACTGAACACCTCCTTTGGATACTATTCAATAAAATACTCAATAAAAGACTTGAATGTTTCTTAGAAGAAAATGGGATAATAAATGAAATCATTTTGGGTTTTCAAAAAATGGTAGTACCATTGATAATGTTTTCATGATGAAAACATTCGTCAACAGATACAGACACCGAAATAAACACCTGTATGTGGCATTTGTTGACTTTCGCAAGGCTTTTGATTCGATAAATCGATATTTGCTGTTCCAGAAACTAAAGAGAATGGAGGTAAGTGGGTCTACTTTGAAAACAATCCAATCATTGTATGAAAATAGCATTTAGCTACACAAACGAGGGAGGGAATTGGACCCCCATCCGTATCAAAAATTGGTGTCAGACAAGGTTGTGTGGTATCTCCTACGCTATTTAAATTTTTTACTGATGATAAAAAAGAAGAATTCGATCGAAAGTGCGCACCGGTATCCACTCATAATAAACTAGTAAATCATCTTCTGTTTGCAGATGATTTGGTCATCGTATCTCAAACAAAAGAAGAAGGTTTATAAAACTGCTTACATGCGTTACAAACGTATTCGCAGAAACATAAACTGGCTATAAATACAGATACAACTAAATGCATGGTTTTCCACAAAGGATGTCCCAAAGCAACACCATCATTCACAGTAGGCAGTATTGGTGTGTGGAAAATTGTCACGTCTTTTAAAATGATAATGATTCATTCTAGTCAGTTGTATTAATAGGTAGAAAACACAATTCTAGAAAATACAATTGTAAAAGTTTTATAGTATTGGCTCCTTGTCTCATGTCACACACACAGTTTGGTATACAAATGGAGATGTTTGCAATACTCCGTTCGGTTCGTTGAAGGAGGCAGCAAGGCCAATTTGGAGTAACGGAACGGTACGTGTCAAATGTTAAATAAAAAGTTACGTCACGACTACATGTGTATTTTATTTAGTCACGAATAAATTTCCAAGAAGTCTTGAGTTTCTTTTAACTGTAATCCCTACTAACTGATATTCCAGTTTCATCATCAAGGCATGACTTCGACGAAGACATGCTTTGATGATGCAGTTCGAATATTAGGCAGTCAGGAACCTAACCACCACAGTCGAGACAAATCAGGCTTACACCACAACTCGGTCATCGTCGCCACACCCCTGTCTTTACTAACACGCTGGCCATGTCTTGTCGTGTATTAGGCTGTTGGAAAGGGTACATGTGCCTATTCCCAGCAGACCTATACATGGCATCATTTTGTTAACTAGCGACAGAAAATCGGTGAAAGAAATGCCATAAAAACAGATGCATTCAGGGCAACACTAAACTGGACGACTGTATTGAGAACAGCTTACTGGGCAACGAGAGGAAGTTACAAGAGGACTGAGATATGAATAAGACATGAACAGTTTTCTGGCATTTAAGATACTTTATTGGAGAAGCTAGGAAAGAGTTACTTACAAAGTATTACTATATAAAGTATGACATCTTATAAAATTACAGTCGTTCTCCAGAAACAAGTTGTAAAAGGTACATTTTTGTCTTTTGATTTATGCTGCTCACATAAGGTACTTTCACCAACTGGAGCCAATACTAAAAACTTTTACAATTGTATTTCTAGAATTGTATTTTCTACCTAATAATATAACCGACTAAAATGAATTATTACCATTTTAAAAGATATGGCAATTTGCCAACTGGCAAATTGCCATATCTTTGAAAATGCTAATGTTTCATTTCAACCCATTTAAAATCATAACTGGAAAATACAATTCTAGAAAATACAATTGTAAAAGTTTTATAGTATTGGCCCCTAGACAGAATCCAAAGATCTACACGACATTTTAATTAATTAATACCATCGTATTTCTTTAAAAGAAGCTGACAAGAAAGCATGCGCGGATGTATGTTTGAAGAGCGGGTAGGTATGGAGTGAGAACAGTGTGAGAAAAAGGGAGACGAGTTGAATATTTGTTATAGACGTATTAGGGAGCGGACGTTGAGGGTAATAATGTTGAACTAAAACCGAGAGGATTCTACCCACCGCTAGTTTTTCGAGTTTCAAATGAGATAGCTGTTGTTTGATATAGAGGTCCAATAAGTACTAACAAGTGACCGATCGTTTGGACAAATGTAGTTAACCCTTTACCTAACATGAAAAGCAGACGACACTTGCAAAAAAAATTCTTGAATAACTAAATTTTTTCATTTTTTGTCTCAAAAACATAGGTTATGACCCCTCGTTGGAACGAGCTCGTTCCAACGAGGGGTCATAACCTATGATTTTGAGACAAAAAATGAAAATATTTTGAAAATTAATTGGCGATTTTTGAGAATAGCGCTGGCCGGTTTTGGCCGTTACGTTGGGTAAAGGGTTAAATTATCAAATTTAAACGCAATTACTCAATATCTTGTAGCGGTGTTTGTTTTCGTAGTAGTGAGTATAGTATACTATTGTAGATGGGCTAAATCCTAAGTCATCTCGAAGCATCTCGTGGTCACCCAGACACTCGATGGATTAGTTGATGCAGCTTAAGTTTGCAGAGAAGTTGTTCTGAAAATAACTGGAAGTTTACTCACAAAATGGACCTCTGGGACAAAATAACACAGTGCTTTTGACACACGAGCCGTTCAAACTGAAAAATAAAATGCTTAGAGCGCCCGTACAAAGCATATGCATGTACATTTCGGCTACGGTGATATACATATTACTTCCTCATGCACGTCTTCGGATATTGGGAGGGGGGAGGGGTAGTTGACCATTGTTTTCTCAACCATGCTGGCCTAGAATTTAGCCACGGCAATCGTCAATTGCGTGGTAAAGTCGTGGCAGTTTGCTAAGGCGCTTACCATAACATTGCCGATTTATGTGGCTAATTTGGGAGATTTGAATCTACATTAATTTTTAACCCGCTGAGTATTTTCTAGGTATTTTTCATCAAATCTAGTCATGGCTGCTATGTAGCAGCCATGACTAGATTTGGCGAACAATTAATCTAAAAACAACACAAGACATCATTGGTGAAAAAATCCATTCAATTTAGGGGAGAAAATATGATTACATGTGCCAAAATTATACTGATTTCAGGGACAAGAGAAACCCTGTAGTGGGCAAGAATATCCGCCAGCAGCATGCAAAACGTTAATTCGCTAAAAATGCTCAATTGATTCTTGTCATCGATTCTAAAAGTGTCCTTAAAGGCCTGAAGAATTTTAATCACCTTTTGCTCACTCATAACAAGGTAACGTTTGAACTTAACAGTGGTGTCTAGTGGAGTCCTGGATGTCCGTATAGGCGGAAACGACCTCACTAGATACCACCGCCAAGGTGCTTTAACCTTCATTAGGAAGACCATCCAAAATCCATATGTAAGACAAACTCACCTATATTGAAACCAGTCCGTAAGGGTTAAACCCAAGTAAATATGTACAGAAAAGGTTTGTTTTTAACTATATACTGGTAGTACTCCCAAAGGTATAACAGCATTCTCAACTTCTAAATTATTGAAAAACTGAAAACTAATTCTCGCAGCAGGAGTAAAACCGATTCTCGCGAATCAGAGCAAATTTTAAAGGCTGATCTGCCTTTAATGTGACTGGAAAGCGCCCAGAGAGAGAGAGAGAGAGAGAGAGAGAGAGAGAGAGAGAGAGAGAGAGAGAGAGAGAGAGAGAGAGAGAGAGACCCCCAAAAAACAAAACAAATAGATGAGTTTTCCTTTTCTCATGGTCTTCCAGGTATAAGTATGTTGCCCACATTAATTCACCATGGTTGTAGGTTACTGGGTTAAATTTTACCAGCAAAGTAGAATTTGTTTACCACAATAACAGACCTGGAAATAACACGTGAACGATCGTTTAGGTAACGTGGGGGTTACGTCAGTTGGAAAATACACGGACACAATACAGGTTACATTAACACAACAAAGCATAAATTAAGTTCCTAATCACGCATGTTTTGTCAGTCAGATATGACAGACTTTCGGAAAAGCTCGACTCAAAGGTATCGTGCACATTGCATCCACATATGACAAGACTGGCATGCTGTTTATCTTAATACTTTACCCAACATAACGGCCCAAAACCGACCAGCGCTATTTACAAATATCACCATGCAATTTTCATTATTTTTTTCATTTTTGTCTCCAAAACATAGCTTATGACCCTCAATGGAACGAGCTCGTTGAGCTCGTTCCAATGAGGGTCACAAGCTTTGTTTTTGAGACCAAAAATTGGAATTTTTTTGTTATTCGAGAATTTTGTTTGCAATTGTCATCTGCCTTTCGTGTTAGGTAAAGGGTTAACAGGATTTCCTTCAAAATAAAGACCAACAACTAACGCACAATCTCGATAGTTGTTGCTATTTATTTTGGAGGAAATTCTGTCAATACGTAAACCACGTGACTTTAGTAAAAACAGAGAAAAAGAAAAAGCATTACAACAATTTTTCTTAGTTACCACCATGTTAAACAGCGTCACCTGCTAATAGGTTACGATGTAATCTCTTTTTTCCAGGCCCGTAGTGAACAAGTACTGCTCTACCTTCCGATGTTCCAAAGATGATTTTCAACTAGCGACCCTCAGAAGATAATGCAATCCATAATTTTATTATCGTGTCAACCTTATCTTTAAAGCTCTTCGGTGTGAAAAGTGTTAAACCATCTCGCCATAATCACTATCAGATACCTGTCTGTAGTTTGTCATTGCAACAGGAAGTCTTTGCTTCTCGTTGCACGCATTTAGTGATTAGTATCGTATTACTTAATACATAAAGCCTATAGTATGTGTCGGGTCTCGGGAGGAGGAGCAAAAAATGTAATACCACTGCCCTTTGTGGAAGTTAAGGTATTTGGCGACTTTTTAATCCTTTTAAGAAACACGTCCTAAGGAAGACACTTGTGTAAGAAAATCTTGAATAACTACAATTTTTCCATTGTTTGCCTCAACAGCAAAGCTTAGGACCCCTCACCGGAACAAGCTCGACGAGCTCGTTTCAATGTGGAGTCCTCAGTTACACTTTGGAGGCAAAAATCGAAAAATATTAAAAAAATTGCTGGACGATTTTTGTTAATAGCGCTGGTTGGATAAGACCGTTGCGTTAGGAAAATGTCTAAACAACTTTCCAACACAACTTCTGTGCTAGTGTGAGTCACTCTGTTTCATCCAAGTCAGTACATTCAAACATCTTCTGGATTTAATGATAATCGCAGCTACAGTACTGAGTATAATGCATATGTATGTCTTTACAGATCTTTTTGAACAATATCCCATACAGACCAGGCTTTCGCTGGGATTTAACCCTCTGACGTCAGCTGTAACTATCTGCGATACGATGCAGTCTGTAGCATTGAATGTAGCATAATTCGTCTTATTCAACAGCAGTTGGAAAGGATAATACTAAACACTGGCACTGAAAATACAAGACAGATGATAAATAGAACAAATCATGAGAGCCACGTTCTAAAAGTTTGGATGGAACTTTTTATTTTAGCAGAATGCTAATGCGAAAACTCAAAGTTGACTGTTTCTTAATTCACTATTCACAATGGTAACTGTATTTACTTTTTAATTAACCCTTTCCCAGCACAGACGATATCAAAATTTATGATTTTAAAAATTATTTTATCAAATTATTTCACCAAAACCATATCATGTGACCCCTCATTGGAACGAGCTCGACGAGCCCGTTCCAATGAAGGGTCACATGATATAGTTTTGTTGTAATTTTCAGAAAAGTCATATTTTTTTCAACTGCTGAATTTGCATATTACGCTGCGGATACAGCCGATTCGTTAGGTAAATGGTTAAACGAATCGGAAAGAAGAGTCAGTTTTCAAATTATTGAATAAATAAATTGATGTTGTTAACTATTTACTTTATATTATTTGAAGACGACACTTGCTTAAAAATTCTTGAATATTTCTTATCAACTGATCGAGTGCTAAATTATTTTTGGTCATCAAAATAAGTTCACTTGTTTCTACCTTGTCACAATTTATGGTAGGGTGCTTATAGACACCCTCCTATAATCTGTAAGAACTTAGAAGGCAATTCCTACTGGACAAAATCTTTTTACTTTGAATACAATGTGAAGCATATCCACCAAAATATGAAACCTTCAAGTTGTGATACCTGCACTTTGTAGTTTGTAGTAAAGTCCAAATTTGATTTCCAGCACTATACCAGTTTGTATTTTCAACTCAAAAAAAAAAGAAAGAAAACAAACTTATGACCCCCCCCCCCCTCTTCATTCCTTTGGGACGAGCTGGACGAACGTTATGACCCTCACTGGCACGAGCTCTATGTTTATTTGACCAACTAAATTTTGGAGGCAAAAATTGGAAAAAATACTAAAATTTGAATGCCAGCTTTTCTGAACAACACTGGCCAGATTTATTATATCAGGTAAACGATAAAACCTAAGGATGTATTCGGAGTGGGTTGGAATAACATTCAGCCAAACTGATATCAGAACAGCTACTTTAGCTGCGACCGGCAGCCCAAATAGTGAAACAGTGACTGTATAAACTGCATGAGAGTGGTGGGGAGGCCGACGCAAATGCCCAAGACATAGCGGACATTTGTGCCCCATTCCTCCCCTGTATGTTTAGTCACCTGCATAAACATTATGATACAGTTTTTATTTGTTAGCTGTGACCGAGAAGACTGCAACTCAGAGACGTACTATAATACAAGCGTTCAAAATGTCTGTTCATTAAAAAATATGTACGAACAAACGGGCCTTCCTTTCATTCAAATACGGTCTAAGGGAGGTAACTCGAAAATATTTTTAGAATTTTTTCGCTCGGGAATGTGCGCACTTTTCGTGTACTCACACTTGCGTTTTCTGTGTCGACACTAACGACACGTGGTAGTTTTATTGGAAATCAGTCTCTTTTTCCTTGATTCCAATGTCTTTGTTAGTGCGAGATAAGATATTAAAAAAAACTGTGTGTGTCTCAGGGAGTGGATCAGTTAAAATACTACCCGGTTTCAACAGTCAACAACGCACTTCCATGCCGTGACGCCTGTCATTATTTTATTAGAGCAAATGTAAAGATACCCACCAGCCATCGTTTTAGGTGTGTTGTTGCTGTCTGGTCACGGTTTGCTCCATTTCTTCTTCTACTTCAAGCCATTTCTCAAGACTGGTCTTCTGATTATAAGATGGTTGACGTAGAAGACAGTCCGAACCGACTTGAAGCGCTGAATTCATTAGTCAAAAGCTGTCAAATTTTTAACACACTGCGTAGTCATGTCTGTGGAAAAACGTGGGGTGGGGGCTCGTATCCTCTGTGGTACCTCCTTCGGTCCCACCGCCCCAAAGTTAGGATGAAACATATCATGCTATCAGTAATAACACAGTTCGATTCAAATGGTTACAAACTACTCCCGTTTACTTATCTTTGTTGAATTTTGAGCCAATGCATGGTTTCATGGAAATTCATCCATTCATTTATTGGTGTTTACGGTCACATATTTCTCAACGGCTAATCATGACCACAACAGTTTTAAGGGTGGAGGAAGCCGGAGTATCCGGAGAGAACCACCGAGCAATGGCGAGTAACTGTCAGCACCCCAACATACTAACTCCACACAAGCAGGGTTAGCATTGGTTGAAGGCAGGTGCACCATCGACGTGCAGTACGCCTTAGTACACAGCGCCACCGTGCCCCCACGTGGGCAATGGGGGTGAAGTGTCTTGCCCAAGGATACAATGCGGTTGCCGCAGGTGGGTTCGAATAGAGGACCTCTCGACTAGCAGCCTGCACCTCTACCTACTGAGCCACCGCGCCCCCGTTTCATGAAAAAAGTCGAAGATATTTTGTGATCAAGTGTGTGCGTGTGGGGGAGGGTGGGGGTGGGTGTTAAGAGGAATACATTTGGGCAAGATAAGATGTATCGCACAAGTAAATATCAAAATTTAACTGAAGCGGTGGAGTAGCCCCCCCCCCCCTTGTTTCTGGTTTTATTACTGCAATGTGACGGAGAATTTAACAGGGCGACAGGTTTGAAGCCAGGATATCAAATTTTCCGACATGGTGTGACGAGACCTAAAATTTTCCGACATGGTGGGACGGGGGCTAAAATTTTCCGACAGACTTCCCGAGTCGTTTATCGTCGGGGCGAACTTTTAACCTAACTTAATATATATTTTTTAAAACAATAATAAACTATGGGTCATAAATGTTCGTTTATTATTACTATTTTATTACTTTCGTTTTACGAAAGTAATTCTTTAAAATAATAATAATAATACACGATTTTTTCGCGTACATAACTACAATTGTCATATACTAAAGAAGAAGGCTTTCAGACAAAATATATTTGGAACATACGGATATTTTTGCGTTATGAAAATTGTGGTTTCGGCTCCAGATGGTGAACGTTTCTTTCAAATTAGCGGCTTTCAGAGAATATGTTGGCGTTCAAACAACCAAAAGTTTTTCCGACGGACAACATACATTTCCGATTGACATGGTCATGGGGGAGGGGCGAATCGCCCCCGGCACTCCAGTAACTTCGGGCCTGCTGGGTGACAACGGTTCGCCCCGTTTGTGAAAATGTTTAAGCAATTTACTCCCTATAATGCAATTTCCTTGCAAGTGAGGTAAAAGATTCATTGCAAACAGTATTTAGTGCGCGGAGACCACCCATATGGCGACTTGTATTATAATGTTAGCTAGTGATTACTGGACTGGAACTGACGGAGAGCCAAACAGGGAAAGGACGTTCAGCAACACTAAAAGCTTTTGAATTTGTTTCTCCAAAAAGCGTTTGAGGAAAGATTTAATATTTTCTAGGCAACAATGGCCATGTAAGGCTGATTTCTGGGTCAGGCCTTTCAGACGCACTGCTTGGCATGTAATTGCATTATTGAACGGTGGGATTTTGATTCAACTGGGAAATTGCGAGTACATCTAGTTAACAGGTGGGACGCAGGCGTCCTCCAGTCGGTTATAACAGGTGAACGCCAAATACAAATTACATTCAATATGCTTGGATGGAGGGAGGGAGGGATGGAAGGCGGGAGAAAGCCTCTCTATCAATTCACAGAGCTCCAGAGCAATTTCATGTCAGTAACAATGTGGGACAAAAAGTGTTTATGTTGCGTGTGTGTGTGGGAGGGTACACGGGCGCTTTCCAGTCCGTTGTAACAGCCCAACGCCGAATACAAGTTATATTTAATGTGCCGGGCTGGGGGTGGGGGGGGGGGGGGGGGTCTCTCTCAACTTCTAATACGTAGTGAATGTGCTTCATTCAATCGCTGAAGTGAAATTATTTAATCTATATGGTTTTGCCTTGTTACAAATTATGGGAGAGTGCATGCAGACACTCTCCCATAAATCGCAACCAGTCAATGACAAATGAACAAATTATGATATTTATTTATTTATTGGTGTTTAAGGTCACATATTTCAGCACAATGGCTAATCGTGACAGCAGAATGGATATAAAGTTTATATCCATGTAACCCATTGTAGAGGCTCCCCCCCCCCCCACATACATTGGTTACAGAGTTATATTTTACCAGTAAAATAGAGCTCTTTCTTACCACAGTAAACAAGCGTTGTCTGCTTCACTTCCCGAGGTTCCCACGGGAAAATAAAATCATGATGATCAAAGGTAATTTAGCACTTTACCAGTGAAAAAACAGCAGACTTCGGCATAAACAACATGTCTCTAATCATAGGAACACGCTCACATCCTTTTCTGTCCTATACTATTATTCCACTATTGAATTTTGAGAAATTTTCCACCATGCACTGTTATTCCGCCCTGTACTATTATTAGGCATTCTCGAGTACTTGCAGTCAGCGTGGATCCAGCAAGAGGAGTCGGTTATTTTGTTTTGTATATATGCGGTCCACTCATACAGGGTTCCAAATTCCTATCAAATCGGCCCAAAGACTCTGAAAATTAGAAATTGGGAGGGGTGAAGCAATACTACTATTCTCCCACAACGACTGTAAATATTACCCCTCAAATTGTGCTTCAAGGAAGCCTTCACTGCATCCCCAGGTACATGAAAACAATTAAAAAAATACTGAGCTGGGTTTTGTTCTGACGCACCCTGCCTTAGGGGGTAGCTATTTGATTTCAGCACAACTGAAATTCACCACCCCAACAGTCACTCCATATGAAATTGCACTGGAATCGGACTAGAAGTTTTAGAGAAAACTCAAACATTATCTTTTCGACAGACGGACGGACGGAAGGACGTCCGGCCGACGTACCGACAGACAACAGCGCACAAAAAGTAATGATTACACGTCCGTCACGCTGACGAGCTAAAGAGAGACTAACTACCGAGAAGTGCACGACGTTTCGACAAAGAATATTCAAGTGCGATGACACGCGAAGTGCCAACCTCCGCGAGTTGAAAAATAATCGTTAAAATTTCCAAAATGTTTTCGAGTTACCTCCCTTAGACCGTAAATGTTATTCGCGCGGTACGTTTGTTTCGCACAGGTTATTTTATGAAAAGAAAAACATCTCGACCCAACGTATGATACTTCTCTGAGTTGCTAACCTCTAAGCTGCAACCGAAAAGCAATGCATTGTAAACTGTGCGTATCTTAATATGCGCCGCGCCGACCAAGAAACATTATATTAATGACACATTGATACACAGGGGACTGACAGAGATCCAATTCGTGGAATTGCTTCAAATTCAATGTTGGTAACCCACACAAACTGGATATTTACTGAAATACGTTTCTTGTTTTTTTTTTTTTAATATTATGATCGGAAAATTGTTAATAAACGGCCATAACCGAACCTACCTGCACACTTCCACCGGCCAACTGCAACGTAGACCAACAGTAATTCAAAATGTCTCACGGGCAGAAGCAAAACGAAGCACTCCACGCTACGAAATGAGTCACATGACCAGTGAGGTTATACTGACTGTCATGGTAACGCATGCGAGCGATTATGTTTTGATGTTATCGCTATGATGTTACGTGGTGTTTCCTATGATGTCGAGTTGTTGTTACAAGAACGAATACTTTCAGAGGGGCCAGGGTGTGTCCTAATGACTCGAGTTCGTTGGAGTTTAGTGACATGGTAGTATACTATGGACTATCCATAGCTTCTTTAATCTTCTCTTACCACATAGTACTACTACCCTCCTAATGCACCCCAACACCACACCACCCTGTTTCTATTGTTAGTCATCGGGCTAGGTCACGTGATTTACTGATTATTGGGGTTGATGATTACTTTCGGTATTTATGGATGTATCGTGACTCACAAGTACATATAAAGTCAAAGGTATCCACTCGTCTATAATTATGCTGACCACTTCAGAGGACTCACATCCCATGATATGGTTACTAGCCCTTTTATACCAGTGGCACAGAAGTTGTGAACCAAAGTGAACTACCAGTGTTCCACCACTGGGGTTCACACCCACTGGGTCATGTGTATGTTCGAATGCATGGGTCGGTAGTCTGGTATGGATGACTTGCATCCCTTTTACTTTAAACATATTTTTATTTGCCATAACTATTGAGCAAAAAGGGATAGGAGGACAAGTGCTTTCCACTTAGTAAAAACCTCCGCTCCCATAACATGAATACAGAAAATTTTACAATGGCAAAACAAACAAGTTTTTGAAATTCATAAATGTAAAATAAACTATTTGAATTGGTTTATATATATGTGTATGTATGTGTATAAATAAATATGAATATGTAGCAGTAAACAAAGACAGAAAAAAGGAAGAAAGATGATGACGCGTCCATTCATTGACCCCCTCCATGCGTATTCTATATTGAAGTGGATACCTTGAGTCAGCATTGTTTTGCAAATATTACTAGATGGGAAACTCACTGTCGAACCTCCCAGTGCTACAAATAAATTGTTGCACAATTGTTGTTGTTGTTGCACAATTTTAAAAATCAAAGTGTTAGTTTTGGTTTTTCACACCGGATCACCGAACAATAGATTAACCACCGAATTCAGAGTAATATTAAGATTTGATAAATTGCCAGTAAGAGCGTTACGAGCGTTTGAATAAGATGGGCAGACAAGGAAATAATGTTCTGCGTCCTCAACAACAGTTATACAATGTGGACAATATGGACATTCAGAGATGTAATTGAGGAATTTATCACTTTTCAGATCACTACAACCAGTTCTAATTCTACTGTGAATGATATTGTGTTTTCTTGAACCATGCGAGCAATATACATGTGGTCTGCATACGCGGGAGGGGGGGGGGGGGGGGGCGATACGAGTTTTTTTTAATTCAGTAAGCGATGAGCAATTTCGTACTGATTGGGATAGATTGTTCCACGTTTCCGTGCAAGACGGAAAGAATGATCGTTTAAATAGCTCAGTTCGCATGCTGTAAGGCATGAAATTTGACGAATTGCGAAGGTTATAAGACGATGTGTCACAAACCCGTTGTGGTAGAAGTTCATAGAGAAAATCTGGCGCATCGTTATGTATGATTTTGTAAAAGATACACATCTTTTGAATGTGCCTTCTTGTTTCTAGATTATTACACCCAACGTCTAACAAGAGGCGATCGCGTGATACTGATCGTGTCAGACCGGATACGATTCGTGCTGCATCGCAGTGTATATCCTCAAGGCGCTTCATTAAATGTTGCGGAGCACCGCATCAAATAGGACTACTGTACTCTAATATTGGTAGTACGAAAGCATTATACATCTTTCCCAGGATCTGTCGGTTAAAAATGTGCTTTAATTTTCTCAACTGAGAAAGGCTTGCACAAGCTTTTTTACAGATATCATCAATATGGGCTTCCCAACTTAAGATGGATTGGATAGATAACCCCAAATGTTTGTGGACAGCAACAAAATCTAGTGTTTCGCTGTTGAAAACAACATTTGGAAATATAACATCCCTGCTGAGTGTAAATAGTATAACGTCAGTTTTTTGAGCATTAAATGTGACCAACCACGTGTCAGCCCATTTGTTAATTTTTTGGAGTTGGGTGTTCATTTTAGACTGAATTCTATGAGTATCAGAAGATGACTCTGTCAGACAAGTATCATCAGCGAACAGTCGAACAACAGACTCGATATAGTCGGCTATGTCGTTGATGTACATCAGAAATAAAAAAGGGCCAAGAACGGAACCTTGTGTGACTCCAGCTTCTATATCTTTATAATCCGATTTGCAGCCGTTAATTTTCACCCTTTGCGTTCGGTTTGCAAGGTAACTATGAAACTATCGTAGGAGTGGACCAGAAACCCCATACTGCTTTAGTTTAAAAATTAATCCTTTGTGTCATACCCTATCAAAGGCCTTGGAAATATCACACAATACGCCACAGGTTTGCATGTTTTTGTCTATTGCGTTGCAAAGGTTGTGATAGACTTCTATTAATTGGTATACGGTACTATTGTTCGGCAAAAATCCAGACTGAAATTTATAAAATAACCTGTTATTAAGGAAGTATTTATGAATATCTTTAAAAACAACTCGTTCCATAATTTTCCCAATACAGCATAATAAGGATATAGGCCTGTAATTTTTGGGGTCGTATTTGTCCCCCTTTTTAAAAAGTGGAATCACATCAGCTAATTTCCACTGGTCTGGGTAGGCACACTCTGATAGGGATTTTTTGTAAAGAAGGAAAAGTGGTATACTGACAAAAAAACTTTGTTTCCTTTAACATTTTAAGGCCTATTCCATCGTGACCATTTGACTTGTTGGTTTTCAAGCTTTTTAAAATGTCGATAATGTCCTGTTCAGGAAAAGATATGTTACTGATGGATTGTGAGAATCTACGTATAAAGGATGGGAGTTTTTTGGAATGTGAGTTTAATTCACTGTTAATAATAAAAGTCTCGTTTAGGAGGTTTGCTTTTTCTGCGTCATTTTCGATTATTTCACAGCCCTCATCAGATACACGGTGGAGATCTGGATTGCCTGCAGAGCTGGAAAAGTTATTCAAAAACTTCTTAACAACATGCCAAAACTGCCGAGGTTCCGTATCATGAGATAAGGAATCGTCAACTTTTGCCAAATACGCATTTTTGGCATTTTTTTTCATATTGTTGACCTTGTTCCTGGCTGACATACTTTTCCCATAGTTGGAGCTTATTATTTTTCAAGGCTCATTTCCTTATAGTCGATCACGGTGGCGTAGCTCTCTTCTAATGGCGCTGTCAAACCATGGTTTGTCATTTTTCCGTACTGTTATTATGGAATTGGGAATGCAATGTTGTGCTATTTTCAAGAATTCAGAAACAAAGTTGGATACAGAATCGTTTACTGTTGGGGCTTTACATATTAGATTTTCCCAATTTGTTTCAACTATCATAATATTCATTCTTTAAAATTGGCTTTATTGTAAAGCTAAACGTCGCGTGTGGTCACAGATTTGCTGCAGTGTGAATGAGAAATGTAGGCATATGTAGCTCTATGATCGGATCACCCCAGTTCAAGTGTTCCTGAATTGACCACGCTGACAGTGTCACTTACAATTATTGGATCTAGCAGTGACTGCGACGTGTTAGTTATTCTAGTGGGTTCCGTTATTACGTTGTTTAGGTTGAACGATGTCATGAGAGAGTACAGTTTACTTTGAGGCTTCAGGAGATCAGAGTTGATATCTCCTGTAATAACTATTGCCGGGTTAATGGTTAATGCATGATCTATTTTCTCTTCTAATTTAGACCAATATTCTGCAATACTTTCTCTCTCAGACCTGTACGTCACACATAAAATGAATTTATGGCTGGTTCCAACCTCGAACCAGAGAATGTCGTCATTGAACGAGAGACGGTCTATTTGCTTGTGATAAATTTTGTCTAAGAAATACACTGCGATGCCACCACCGAACTGGTTCCTGTTGTGAGTGAAAGAAATTGAAACGTTAGGCAATAAAATATTGCTAATGTCATACTCATCGTCAAGGTGAGTTTCGGTGAAGCAAAGTATGTCAAAATCGTCAATATCACCAATAAGAAGAGGCAGTTTGTGACGAATAGTCCGAATGTTGTAGTTTAGTATGGGAGCCTTATTTCAGGGAACTTTTCCCACTTTTACCATTAAGGTATAACCCTGTCAAACCGCCGCCATTCCCGGGGGGGGGGGTGGGGGGGGGGGCATCTCTTTTATACCTTTACACCTTGGTATTAATAACCCACCTTCTACTGGAACATTATTTCCTGCTGGTCTTGTTCTCAAACTTATTGTCTTGATCTGGTGATCTTCACACGCCACTTTCAAGAAATATGACAAACGAGATCTCCCGACTATCGTGCAGTGTTGACTGTGTCGGGTGCCAGTTGAGCTAATTGCACTAAAGAATTTGACTTGGTACTCAAAATTCTCGATTGCCTAAACTTTTGGCGCCACAAATTGCCGCAAACCAGTGACGAAACTCAGTGACGAATAGCAGTAGTTAGAGCGATGCTGATGACGAAACAAACAACAAAATTGTTGCGTTGTATTGCAGTAAAATAATGTCATCAGCCTCATGGAGCTAGATCCGCGACATATCGAGTAGTCGGGGTATGATCTACGAGATTTCTGTATAGCCCGGTTGGATCGGGTGTATTCCGGCTGAAAACTGATCTGTCAAAAAGCGCGAGAGGAACGTTTTGAAAAGAGACGATTCAAAGTGAGTATTTCAGCTTATTCGGTGCAGAATTGACGATCGCAGTGCAGTCTCGCGATGATATTTATCAAAGTTTAGCTAAACTATGTAAGAATTCTATTTCTTTTAGAAAACATACACACTAGGTGAATTGCTACAACAACAACAACAAATAACTGAATCATGGTGATTACTGTATTACACACTACAAACGTTTTATCACCAACAAAATTCCTATTAAATGTCAGATAAGCTCTTAACCATTTGAACCCATTAACACGCTTTTTCGGCCCAGGGACATGGTACGTCATAATTTCATTAAGAATAATAGCTTCTTAGTGAATGTGTAGGGTAGACCGATCAGTATTTTCAACGTGGCGTGCCTTCACATTTTTCACCAGAGTTACGGACCTTACTTTGTCAATTTTTTTAAAATTATTTAATTTTCAGAAATGTTCTATCGAGTACTACTATTCCGCCCTGTACTATTATTAGGCACTCTGGAATACTTTCGTCATTGTGGGTCCTGCAAGAAGAACCGATTTGTTTGTACATATACGGTACTTAGCACCCACTCGTACTGCATTCCAAATTCCTATCAAATCGTTCCAGAGACTCTGAACATTAAAAAATGGATAAAAATCGGAGGGATCGGGGGGGGGGGGGGGGGAGCAATATTACTGCTCTACCACAACGACTGTAAATATTAGCGCTCAAATTTTATTTCAAAGAAGATGAGTACTGAATTAGCCTTCACTACATCCACAGGTGTTCATGAGAACATTTAATACAAAAAAATACTGGGCGGGTTTTGTTCGCCTTAGGGGAGGAGGTAGCTATTTTATCTCAGCAAAACTGAAATGCACCACCTCAACTATCCCTCCATATGACATTGCATCGGAATCGGACCAGAAGTTTGGGAGAAGACTCAAACACCCCCTTTTTGACGGACGGAAAGACGGCCTGTCCGACATACAACAGCGCAAGAACACTGATGGTTATTGCTCTCTCTCGTTGAGCTCCAGTCTGCCGAGCTGAGGATGAGGAAAGACAAACCGTCCCCTGAGTTCCAATGTGTTCTATGTGCCTACTGGCACATAGAACACATTGGAACTCAGGGGACGAAACAACCAGGTGGTGTACTACGTTTCTACAAATAAAATAGAAGTGCGATTACACAAGATGTGCAAGCCTTCGCGAGCTGAAGAATAATCGTTAAAATTCCGAGAATCCCTTCGAGTTACCTCCGCCTCCCGTCGACCGTAAATGTGACACACGAAATACGTTCATCGCACACAGGCATTTTTATGAACAGAAAAACTTTTCTCCTCAACGTTTGATACTTCTTTGAGTTGCTGACCATCCCCATCCATCCGCCACTTGTCTACAACGGGGAGCAGGGACAAAACTGTACCCTCTTGATGCAAACAAGCAAAACAAAAACAATCAATCTCTTCACTTTTCACATTAGGGCCTCCTAAAAAAACCTGCGGTGCATTGGGCTTTTATCACACATCACCGAATTGAATACATAGTTCCTACATGAGATCGTCTTTTGTGTTACTGACCCACCACCCTTAGCATCTGTTGGTATAGTCGGTAATAATTTAATCCTACGGCCTAACAGGTCTGTAGGATTAAATAATTAATGATCATCCTTAACACTGTACCCAACGCAGACGACATCAAAACTTAAAATTATCTTAAATATTATTTTTTCAATTTTTTCAAAAAAATTCAACAAACCATATCACGTGACCCCTCATAGGAACCAGCTCTACTTATAGGAATAGCTTGTATGCTAAACCCTTTTCTGTTTACATTTATCATTCGTACCAGGTCGGCGAGCTCAATGCAATGAGACACATGATATGGTTTTGTAGATATTTTTTGAATTTTTTTTTTCAACAGCCAAATTTGCAACCGATTCGTTAGATAAAGGGTTAACTATTTATTGTTCATTATTCTGTTTGCTCATCGAAGCTCCGTGCTTCATTTTACGTTTGGACTGTCATGGCATCTCTCTGACTTTGATTCTGTTTGTATCACCTATAATACTGGCCAAGTTTGGTCAATCCATTTATCCATCCAATGACTTTTCAAACAGTTCGCTTTTCTCTCTTCTTTTGCGACAACAATCAGAGCATCAGGGGTTAAATTTGGGTTTGCGAGTCATAGTTCTGTTTTCGATTTCTTTATTTTTGTTCGACTCACCTTTTGTGAAAGGATGGAACATTGTTATTTGTAGCCGAATTTTCAAACGGCAACACAAACAATTATTTACCCAACAGTTTTGCTTCCAAAATCATCTCTCGTAGTTCAGTGTACCACTGCACAACACCCATAATGTACAGCATTCATGATACATTTATTTATTTATTGGCGTTTAACCCTTTACCCAACATGAAGAGCAGACGACACTTGCAAACAAAATTCTTGAATAACTATTTTTTTCATTTTTTGTCTCAAAAACATAGGTTATGACCCCTCGTTGGAACGAGCTCGTCGAGCTCGTTCCAACGAGGGGTCATAACCTATGTTTTTGAGACAAAAAAATGAAAAAATAATGAAAATTAATTTGCGATTTTTGAGAATAGCGCTGGCCGGTTTTGGCCGTTACGTTGGGTAAAGGGTTTAGGTCACATAATCTGCATAATGACTAACCGTGACCGCAAAGTGGATATAAAGTTAAGTGCAGCTAGTCATTTATACCCATGTTGCTCATTTCACAGGTCTTTCACCCCCAGTCATTGGTGACCGGATGCTATTTTACCAGTAAAATAGAGCTTGTTTATCACAGTAAACAAACACTGATTCACTTCCAGGGGTTCCAGCGGGGAATTCATGGTGCATGGAAGTACTGCAAAGAATTATCCCAATCTCTGAGTATGTCTTGGAAAGGGGTGGGTGTCCGAGAATATAGTTGAACATTTTTTGAAAGAGGTGGTTGGTTCTAAAATCTGCTAAAATAAAAAAAAACAACAACAAAAAACAAAAACAATCGGCTACGTTCGTGGAACTTTTTTCACACTATATTATTGATAAAGTACATCGTTCAAATGGTGTAAATTTGTCGCGAACAGATCTCGACTGTGCCAAGAGAAGGTAACGAAAATGCAGCAGGGGGACCCGGACCCGGAGAAAATTTGGATTTTTCTAATTTAAAGAACGCTGCTCTCAAGCATCTGAGCGATCAATGGTAGTTCATGTAGAGGACATTTCGATGACATTTTTGTATCATCTTCATCGCTCATTCGGCAAAAATTGTTGAATCAAGGAGGCCCCAGACTCATCGGGCTAATCATAGTTAGGCCCAATGGGAGAAAATTTTGATGTTTCAGATTGAAAATTTTTATTTTTCAGATATGAAAGCTGTTTACTTACATCTGAACGATCAATGGCAAAATCGTCAGAGAAAGGGTCATGGAGGATTGTAACCGTAATTGGCGAGAGGGGGTAAAATCAATGAGGTCTTTGGGGGGCCTGTGTGATAAAGAGAAGCCTGGTTTTCAAGAGTACCTTGATGGCACCTTTGGGGGTAACTGTTGTTCAAGCTGAGGTCGCGGGTCCCTGGAGCTGAGGCGAAACAAATGGGGGAAAACAGTGAAAAGGAGTGCCAGATGTGTAATCTGGGCGTGGTGGACACCCTGGAGCACTTTCTTCTAGAATGCCCAAAATACCAGTCTAACAGAATAAGATTCACTGGGAGTATAATGGGGAAGTGGGATGGGAAAATGAAGGACATGTGGTTAGTGGGAGACACAAAGGAGACGATTAATATGCTAATTGGAGAGATTGGGAAGAATGAGGTAAAGGATGTCATCAAGCAGTTCGTCTCAGCGTGTTGGGAGGAGAGAAGAAGCGTGGGAATATGGAGGCAGTTGGGAGTACAGGGGTAACCAAGGCCTTCTCATCCGAGAACCGCGACATTTCAGCGGTCGGCCAAAGTGTTATTATATTATTATGGCAGACTAGACTGCTAGTATATCGAGATGTTCTCTTTGTGGACTGCCATTGGCATTTCGTTATACCGGAAATCTGTGCAAGCAGATCCCTTTCGCTTTGTGGTCATTTTCACGAATTCCCATGCTTCAAGAGGTGTTTGGGTTGCATCAATTCTGGGGGCCAACCGGGAATTTTAGCCTCTGCGAGAAAGATAAGTTAACACAGGGCATCGGAGAATTATTGAATTCCATCAATACATTTATTATGGCATGTTTTCACTTAATAGGCGATTACTTTCGGTTACATTGCAAGAAAAAAGTGGATGACTGCAATACAATACTAGCGTAATCGGCAGTGTTACAGATTTGCACACAGTTTTCAGACAAAGAAGCAAAATATATGATGTCATTTGATGTGAGATTCTCGTCTGTTTATTCCCGTATTTGTTTACATGATCATAAAGTATGACGTTTGATTAGCGATTTGTTAATGAGCTTCAATTGAACAAACAGAAAATTGACTCTATGCACAAAGTGCATAAAGACTAAAAATGAAAGTGGCCAATTTTGAGTGAATATGATCCACTCATAATTATAGAATTTAGGCGGAGTAGCTGACAGATAAGATCAAACCCACGAACATTTCACAAAGGTTTGTTCTAGTTCACGTACAGAAATGAAAGTGTAGAACTGTGAACATTCAACATCCTGTTGTCCATCTTCAACACTGTGATTCTTGGAATATCACTGCCATTCCAAACGTTGGATACAGTGGAAACCGAAAAGGTGTCCAGCTGAAGGACAGTGGGCCGAACGTAGACACACATAAATTATTAATTTTCGAAATATGTCTCATTTCAATCAACGCTTTGGCGACCATCCTTTGCGTTCCAAATTTTCTGGATCTGTTGACAACGTTTTCGGATTATCAAGATTATATACAGAAAGGCAGATTCAAGATAGCGTTAGCTCGGGGTTTGAGCCCAGCCAAAATTCTGGTAAACATGCCTTCGAACCAGTCAATATCGACAGAAGACAGGTAAGGGTTGCGGGTTACATATTAACGCTTCACCGTTGGCTTTTCTATAAGAAAGAACTGTTCTATGAGAATACATTTTATTTTGTTATCCTTATTTCCCCAACAGATTGAATGCTAGAAGTGTATTCTGGATTTACTTTTAAGTGCAGGTACCGCAACCGAAAGGCTTCATATTGTGTGGTTGTGCTTTACAGTATCTTTGGATTGAATTTATTTTGTCTGTGTAGAATAGGCTTGTAACGATTTATGAGAGAAGGCCAATAAGCAGTAGCCCATAAACTGGAACAGAATAAAAATATGTAAACAAATTTTGACGACCAAAACCAAAAAAATCATTTAGCACTCTCCGCTTGAATGCACCGAAGTGTAGATCCTTGCAAAGAATTCGTTCTGAAGTATAGGATATTGTGATTCCAACTTTGGGACGAGCATTTCGACTGGATCGAGATCGGGGATTAACCCTTTACCCAACGAATCGACCGCATCCGCCCGCGTAATATGTAAATTCAGCAGTTCAAAAAATATTATTTTTCAAACAATTTCAACAAAACCATATCATGTGACCACTCGTTTGAACGAGCTCGACGAGCTCGTTCCAACGAGGGGTCACATGATATGGTTTTGTGGAGATTTTTGTTTTATAAAATTTAAAAAAATAATATTTAAAATAATAAATTTTGATATCGTCTGCGTTGGGTAAAGGGTTAACTCTCAATATGGAGACTTTCACACGGCACCTCATAAATCTCTGTTGACAAAGGGTCAAAGCTTAAACATTCCATTTGGCGGAATAAGCTGAAAGGTTCCTAGTTCGTTTCGTTCTTTTTCTTCCAAATAATATCAGTTGAGGAGATTTCTCCCATCTCCTACTATATGTTTCACTCTTCCAATGCAGACGACATAACCCTTTGAATTCGAGTGGCTCTTTTTCGGGATCGAAATATGATAAGTCATAATTTCACTGAGTAGGATGGCTGCTAAGTGAATGTGTGGGTGTAGAAACATTAATATACTACTCAAAGTTTGATAAGCACCAAGTATATCCAACTACCTGTTTTACGTTTTAGTTGCAATATTGTTACGAAAAGTGTATATATTTTTTATTTAATATTATTTATTTATTTATTGGTATTTAAGGTCACATATTTATGCACAATGGCTAATCATGACCGTGACAGTTTTACGGGTGGAGGAAGCCGGAGTACCCGGAGAGAACCACCTAGCAACGGCGAGCAACTGTCAGCTCCCCAACATACTAACTCCACACAAGCAGGGTTAGCATTGCTTGAAGACAAGTGCACCATCGACGTGCAGTACGCCTTAGTACACAACGCCACCGTGCCCCCACACGGGCAATGGAGATGAAGTGTCCTGCCCAAGGACACAACGCGGTTGAAGCAGGTGGGATTCGAACCGAGGACCTCTCGGCTTGCAGCCTGCACCTCTACCAACTGAGCCACCGCGCTCCCTTTTTATTTAATTATATCTTTAATGATATAAGCACAGAAAGTAAGATTTTGTTTGTGTTTGACCTTATTTTTTAGCTTTAGAATACGATAAGTATGGAAAATGGATATTATTGATAAAAGAGGAAATTTTTCAAATTTGCCAAAAAGTTGACGGAGCGAACTGTTATGGGTTCAATACCGAGTATGAGACCCATTATTGTTAAGTACAGCTTGACAACGCCTTCTCATGCTCCCAATCAGGTTCCAGCTGATCCTTTGTGGGATGTTGTTCCATTCTTGGACCACCATGGCACCAAGCTCCTGGACACTTCTTGGTTGGACTGGACGGACTGAAATTGCTCGCTGCAACTCATTCCAGACCTGTTCGATTGGATTGATGTCAGGGTATCTTGCTGGCCAGTTCATATGCTCAATCCCCTCCCTCTGCCGGTTCTCCCGGACAGTATGGGCAACATGAGGATGGGCATTATCGTCCATCAGAATGAATCTTTCACCCACTGCACCTGCATACAATCTGACGTGGGCATCCAGGATCTCATCAATATACCACTGTGCAGTCAATGTACCACTGTCAAGGACACAGAGCTCTGTACGTCCATCCCAGCTGATGCCGCCCCAAAGCAATACTGACCCTCCACCATAGCGACCATGCTCAGCAACGTTGGCTGCATGGAATCACTCTCCTGGTCTTGTCCATACCATAGAACGCCTATCTGTGTTGTCTATGCAGTACCTTGACTCATCTGTAAAAAGGACAGGTCGTCACTCTTCTATGGTCCATCCAACGTGGTCCATGGCCCATTCATATCGTGCCTGGCATGGTTCTGGGACAGCGGAATGCGAATACATGGTCTTCGCGATCGGAGACCACCTTCGTGCAACCTTCCCCGGATATTTTGTGTCGAAACATTTACCCCGGATGCATTCGGAAGGTCACTGTGAAGCTGGGTTGCTGTGGCAAAGCGTTTCCTACGGGCCTGAATGATCAAAACCTGTTTCCAGCTGCAGATGTTGCCCTGTCTCCGCCACCACCATGCCGTTTTACTGGTGTGCCATACTGCTGAAATCTTGCCCAGGCTCTGGTAATCACCGTATGGTGCACACCAAGGGCTTCACCAACCTGACGATGGGTAGCACCTTGCTCCACCATTTCTACAGCTCGCCACATTTCTGATTCAGACAAATGTCTTCTTACATTTGCATTTGCCATATTCAATCATTAAATCACAAGGGTTTGTGTTGAAATGAAGATTAAATACCCTACACATGTCATGTACATGTAGACAGTACACGAAACCACCATGAAAATCAAGGGGTACATGCTTTCCATGACTGTCACGAAAAGTCTGCCTGTCAAGAGAGCTAATGTAAACAATGGGGACCATCTCAATACATTCCTCAATCATATCCACCAGAAATATCGCAAATATGTCAAAAGCAAATTCCACAATGATGTGTCAAATATTTGGTGCTTAGCAAACTTTGACTAGTATATTTTCAACGTGCAGCCCAGAGGTTGCACGTTGAAAATATTAATTGATCTACCTCCAAATAATGAATACGGACTCTTCCAATTGCTGCCATTGAACTGAAGATACCACCAGGGTTGAAAGAGTTAAATGTGGTCCTTATTTCAATGTACCGACCTACTCTTTTTCGGAGCTATTATATACTAGTAAACGTAGAAATAGTATTGTTTCGATTTCAAACTTCAAAATGGAAAAGCCAACCCGTGGTATTTCAGGAGTAAGCGACGTCCTGGCGGGCACAAACAGTGGGCGTGATCATACCAATCATTGTCTGCCTTCACTGATCATCATACTGCAATTCCTTATCTCATATCAAAGGCTGTGACTATAAAATGTCTTTCTGAGGGTCGTTTAACCCTTTACCCAACACATTTTTTTTAAATTTTTCAAAAAATGTCAACAAAACCATATCATGTGACCCCTCGTTGGAACGAGCTCGACGAGCTCGTTCCAACGAGGGGTCACATCATATGGTTTTGTTGACATTTTTTGAAAAATAACATTTTTACAACTGCTGAATTTGCATATTACGCGGGCGGATGCGGGCGATTCGTTGGGTAAAGGGTTAAAGGAATGTGCAGTGAGGATATGAACCATTATCACGGAGGTCTCACAAAAAGTATGGAAAATGTATGGCTTTCTTTTTTGGTGGAACTGCAAGAAACTCAAACACGTATCAATACATGGACGTATATTTAACGTTCTACAAACTTTTGAGAATGAATGTGGGTTTAACCTGTAACCTCTTTATTTATAGAACTAAAACAAAAAATTACAAAATATTCTCAGATTTGTTATTATGCCTGGTCATGCCAACTTTTCCGACTGCGATCAGCGAAAACGATGAACGATTTCGCCATCAACGAAGTTGTCTGCCCCTAGAAACGCATCAAGGGGACAACTCTGGCTTGATTCATATCGGTCGAGATCGGCGTCATATCAGCCGAGTTTGAAGTCATATCTGCCGAGTTTCATAATGTTCAATTTTGGGAAAGAAAAATTGTATCTAATAAGTAAATAATAGTTACGCGGGTTGTTTGTGAACTAATAGGGAGGGATGGAGGGAGAGGGAGGGAGGGGGGGAGGGAGGAATGGAGGGAGAGGGAGGGAGGGAGGGAGGGAGGGAGGGGAGACGGTGACACAGTAGTTACGGCATAGGACTTCAAACCGAATGGTTCACGTTTCGATCCCCGCAAAGAGCATCTGCGTTGTGTCCTTGGGCAAACACTTTATCTCGATTGCCCAATAGAGACAAGATGACGCGGTGTACTAATGCGTATTGCACGTTGATGGTGCTCTTACATTCAACCAATCTAACCCTGCTTGTGCGAAGTTGGTATGTTGAGGAGTCTGACATTACTCTCCGGGTACTCCGGATTCCCCCACCTGTAAAACTGTACGACACTGGGGGAGCCTGGTTGTCGAGAGTGTCGTCGAACCCAAATAAATAAATAAATAAATAAATAAATAAATAAATAAATAAATAAATAAATAAATAAATAAATAAATAAATAAATGATATGGAAAATTCGGTGTCAGTGAATTCCATATTGGGCATGAGTTCTCTCGAGCCCATTATGGAAGTTACCAACACCGTATTTTCCACATCAGGTAACTAAGTGTGTAATTAAGTGTGTAATTAATACTATTCCGGTACTGCCATGTTATGATCAGTTCACAATATTGTACCTCATTTCTGTATTTTCTTGTCTAACTTGTAATGAGTAGCTTCACGTGCCATATTATTGGATGCTCACAGCTCTGTATCACAATTTATCTTTTATCAGCTTCGATATCCAAAATACGTATCATGTTCTTTGAGGTGTCACTAAACCATTCTTTGAATGCAAATGTCCTGGTCCTACCTGAAATGTGATAAAAACGTGAATCAGTCACAAAGATTATTTAAACTTAATTAAAACACGTAGAAACACTAATTGCATTTTCAACTGATGTGTGGAAGCCATGGAAGGACAATATAGAGTTTTTATAACAGTTTGTATCTGTAGAATCTTAATACCTGTCTCTGCTATTAGAAATCGAGATCAGCTGATGAACACTTTACCCAACGTAACTGCCAAAATCGGCAAGCGCTATCCACGAAATCGCCATTTAATTTTCATTATTTTTAATTTTTGTTCCCAAAACATAGCTGATAACTCCTCATTTTTTACAAGTGCAATAATGCCGGTGTGACAGGAATGATAGTCCGTAGGAAAATTAGTCCCTCTGGACTATTATTCCGCGGAATTATAGTCCTAGGTGTAACATTTCTAGGAATAGTAGTCCGCCGGACTACTATTCCTAGAAATGTTAGACCTAGGACTATAATTCCGCGGAATAATAGTCCAGAGGGACTAACGTTCCTACGGACTATCATTCCTGTCACACCGGTTTACAGCAGTAAACGAGCACTGCTTCACTTCTCGAGGTTCCATGGGGAAGTCAAATGAGACACATCTGGTTAAATTTCTTATTACAAACTTTGCTACTGAATTTTGTCATAGATGTACAGACGGTTGAATACCACACAGACCGAGTTCAATGAATGTAATGTAATAAACTGATCGACTTTCTGACCAAGCCAGAAAATAAGCAGACTGGCATCGGCAAAATGAGGTCCTCGGAGGGGGAATTTAGTGATGTTACCCTGTACAGCAGGGTAGCATCACTAAATTTACTCTCCGTGAAACTCAATCTGGATCAGGGTCTCAAAACTGAACAGAAAGATGTACCCAGAGGATAATTTGGTCCACTGTATGAAATAGCATCATCAAATTCACCCTCCTTCATTCTGCAAATGTCAGACTGCTTATTTTCAGGCCTGTTTCTGACAGGTCATGGAAATGAGAATACTCAGAAACTGCCAAAACGGTCAAAACAACACGGCACAAAACACAAAGATTGTGGTTCCTTTTTTTTTAATTCTTCTCATTTCAGTCTAACATTTTTCACTAAGGCAAATGATTGAGGTGTTTGGGCGGAAACTAATGACATTTTTTATACTTTTAGGTTGTATTGCCATCAACTCTTCATCCACTGAGTTCCAATGTGTTCTATGTGCCAGTAGGCAGCCAGTAGGCACATAGTACACATTGGAACTCAGTGGACGTCTTGTTTGGTAACTGGTTAATCAAACAGCAAATCACCCACGACAACGAAGTTTCTCCATAAATCATTTTATTCAATATCCCCATGCAACGGGAAACCACTGAGTTGTGCACTATGAAATCAGATGGATTAAAAATCAACCTAAATCAACTGGGTTGAGTGATTATGAACCCATTTTGGGTTCATATTCACTCAACACAGTTGATTTGGGTTAATTTTTAACCAATATGATTTCATACTGCAATCACGCATAACTTTTACCATACGTAGTTACTTTTGGTGTGATCTATCAACACAAACCCAAGACTCCATCATCAAGAAATTAAGTAACGATGTAAAAAACAGCTGTATTTGCTTCAGTGTGTCAGCTGTGGGTCTGTAGGTCTGTGGGTCTGTGGGAATGGGTTGTGAAACATACCAAAATTAGGCATCCTTTTTTTAACCCACAGCTCCTTAAATAACGAGACAAAACGCCGATAAACGACTTTTGTTGTCTAATTACCCAAAACCTTGTAATTCGAAACATAGCCTATGGTCCTCCACTGAAACCTGCTCGACAAGCTTGTCCCAGTGAGGTGCCACAGACTAAGATTTGAAAGAAAAGACTACAAAACCCCTTAAACACCACCACCACCACCACCACCACCACATCACACCACCCCCACCATCATCACCACCACCACCACCACCACCACCACCACCACCAACAACAACAACAACAACAACAACAACACAACAACAACAACAACAAAATATGAATGGCTATTTTGCGCAATTAAAATATCTCTTCCAAGTTTACAACCTTCGTTTGCCACAACTTTGATTTACAAAGCTTATTGTTTGATGTCGGTTTACATTAGCAGAAACGAGTTGTTGCTCCTTTGCCAAAACTCCAACTCCTATCTAAACTGCCATATGCATCCCTGATCTCCTATGAAGCGACGTCACGGTGTAATTTTACGACAACACTTAAAGGTATATGAATTTGCAGTACCACCATGAAAAATGTCGAATGGTGTGCAAAAAGTTGAAACCTAAGATTCTCTGCACGTTTTCCTTTATTACAGATTACGACACCTCTTCATGACATCTTTCCATGTATCAGTGCCACAGGCAATTTATTTTATGAACACGCAAACACAACTGCCGTGAATCTGTGACCTGTTTTTCATTAGTTTGTCGAAGGGCGATAACTCCAATTTTTACCGTTATTTGAACGGAAGGACAGCTCTTTTGCCGAACGTGGTACTTTTTGTCTGTTCAACTTTCAGTCGGTGCTTACGGTGCTTGACGTATGTTTCCACCTAATAAGTTCGCAATGCCGACAGTGTCCACAAGCCGTTTACGCGCGTAATATACGAGCAGTTTGAGCGTTTTATGCACCTATAATCGGCCTGCGAAAACAATCCGCTTGGGTTTTGCACACGTAGGGCGAAATAAAAAATACATTTGGTCTCCATTCTTAAGTCCACTTACCACGACTAAAGGTTTCATATTTTGTGGAGATTGTTCATATTATCGTTGAAGTGAATTTATTTTCATCCGCATGGACTTGCTTTGTTACAATTTTTGGGAGAGTGCTTTAGGCACTCTCCCATAAATTGTAACAAGGCAAAAACTTGTGAATAAATTTTGACAACAAAGTAAAACTGAGCACGATGCCATTTAGCCCTTTACCCAACGTAACGTTCAAAACCGGTTAGCGCTATTCTCAAAAATCGCCAATTAATTTTCATTATTTTTTCACTTTTCGTCTCAAAAACATAGGTTATGTCCCCTCAATGGAACGAGCTCGTCGAGCTCGTTCCAATGAGGGGTCATAGCCTATGTTTTTGAGACAAAAAAGGAAAAAAAATAGTTATTCAAGAATTTGTTTGCAAGTCGTCGCCTGAGTGCTAGAATGTTCTATGCCCCCTATGGGAATAGAACATTCTAGCACTCAGCCAACGAAGTGTCGTCTGCTTTTCATGCTAGGTAAAGGGTTAAAGGAGAAATATCAAACATATTTCTGTTCAGTTATATTAATGCACATTTATACAGTGCACATAATATTTTAGATATTTTTGCAGAACATAGCAAACCTGATGCTTTCAAAATATTTATAATAAACAAAATCTTTATTTTAATCATGCTTTATTGCACAAACGTGTAAATATATACACATCAATTAAAAAAGGTAAAGTTTGAAAGTGTGACGATTTCATACTAATTGTCCAAGATACTGCAAGCCAAGAAAAACGTTCAACGAGGAGGTTTAATTTCAATGAGGAATTGCCTGATAACCCCCAACATTTTTTGTCCTAATCGGCTCCAAATCTGCCAACGAAAGCAATCGACCCGTTGAGGACACAATCAGCACCCTTGTTGCGTACATAACCGGTTTGCGGACATCATCGGTCTTAAGTATTGGGTTTAATGCCGGGACCGGTTCCGAAAGCCGGTCACGATACCCGGGAAATCTATAGCACGGAACCGGGAATCACGCATGGCACTGTTTGCGTGTTGAACGGAAGTTTTCTAAATTGAAAAAACTGCCCCAACGTAACTTTGTAAGATTTCGTCAGCCCTCCTTCCACGCATGAACTTTTTAAATCCTATTCCCTGAAGAACTTTTTTTCACCAAATCACTGTAGCTCTCGATCAGTTCCGGAGGACTCTTTTCTTCAAAAGAAAGACCTTCACTCGCTTCAAAGTTCAAACTCCTCTTCGTTTTCAGAATCACTTGTATCACTCACTATTCACTTCTCCAATCAGTATCAACTTCTTCTCCACTGACGTCACCAGACTCCTCTGCTTCAAGAAGAGGAGACTGGTGACGACAGTGAAGAGTGAGTTGAAGCCAGGATGTCGTGGTGATAAAACTAGCGATTCTTAAAAATGAAGACGAGTTGGAAGCGGGTTTGAGTTTCACACTTATTTTAGAGAAAACAAGTGCTCATATTTGTATGGAGATGGCAGATTACAATAAAATATGTTCATTTTCTGGAAAATAAATGCGTCTTATTACTCTCGTGAATTCACTTGATATTATCCGGGAAATTTCCCAGTTCCCTTTTCTGGGTGTAATTTCATTCCCGTTACTATAAAAACTGGAAGTATATTATTTTAAACCCCACTTGAGTACCTATTTTGTCGAAGCAGGTGTACATCTTTGCAACTCTTAGACTGACAATACACATAAACTGTACTTTGTGTAAATAGTCCACGCAATCATACGCAATAATTTGGTTGTAATTAAAATATGATTTGTGCTTGTCAGGTTGTTTTATATTTTAACAGGAGAAGCAAGAAGACCATGTTAAGTCCGACAAACGTCACCCCCGAAATGCCTTTGCTCGTATTTTCAGTAGATTTGCCGACAAAACTTCCATGCAAGGTGTCAACTATATTGTATCATCCAAACTGACACAGGCGAAAATATTCTGGATCTTAATTACGATGGCAGCTATAGTTCTGGGTATTGTACATATGTATGTTTTAATAGATCAATATTATCAATACACGATAAAAACCAAACTCTCACTGGGATTCAGTGCTTTACAAATGCCAGCTGTAACTATCTGCAACGTCAATCCGATTAGAAAAGGTATGATTGGTCATGTTCCGAAGGAAATACAAACACTCTTGAAGAAGATTGACCCGGAAAATATTCAACAGAGGAAACTGGACTATCCAGACGAGGTACGTATACAGATTATTCTATCTGTGAAAACCAGAAGACGGGAACAAAACACATAGCAATGTGAAGTTTCAAACTCCAAACCCAAGATCTTAGTCCACTAGTCAAATTCAATCAGGAGACGTCGCTGTCATGGGCTGTTTGTTTACAGTACGGCCGCCGTGGACTGGTCAATTTCCACAGGCGGACATTATTTCCACGAACGCAATAATATTCGATTCCAAACACTAATTATACGGGAATAATCATCAAACAATTTAATTAATAAATGCTTCATTAATTAAAATTTGGCTGCTGGTGATTTTTATTACCTGGTAAACTCATGCGTGGACATCACTGCCCACCCGTGGAATATGACCAGTCCACGGCGACTGCACTGTACTCACTTTCTCAGTCTTTCTGTTGAGTTTGCGGGCAGAATACCGTTCAGCATTGTGACGTATCTTTACTCTGAAAGATATAAACATATTCTTTCGTGCACTAGTTGTGGATATTCCAAGCAATAAGTGTTTAATTCATTTCTAGACAACAAGCTATTAACACAATTTGAAGACCTACTAGATGTAATCATAAAAGTACAGATACAGTGAGTCTTCATGTGCAATATTTAGTAAGTAAACAAACATGTCTAAAAGAAATGATGTCCGGGATGATCCGCGTTGTGTCCTTAGGCAAGGCACTTATCCCGGTTGCCAAAGTGAGGGCACGATGGCGCCGTGTACTAAGGCGTACTGCACGTCGATGGTGCACATGTCTTCAACCGCTGTAACCCTGCTTGGGCGGAGCTTGAACAGAGTTAGAATGTTGAGGAGCTGACTGTTGCTCGTCGGTACTCGGTGGTTCTCTCCGGGTACTCCGGCTTCCTCCACCCGTAAAACTGTCACGGTCACGATCAGCTATTGTGCATAAGTATGTGACTTTAAACCCCAATAAATAAATAAATAATAATATATATTTGTTATAAACGTTCACTAAAATCCGAATGATAAATGTATAAATACTTAAAAATTAGTATTTATTACGCCGAATTGTAGAACTATATTTTATCGCGGTTATGACGTATGACTGCGTATAGCTATGACGAGTCACTGTCAAATGCATGGCGTTCAAAGTGAAATTCCATTCTTTAACCCTTCTTTTCTATCTAAAATATGTGTTTTGCTTAACTGTGGTGTCATATGATAGACAGAATATGAAATTCGTGTTTTAGTCATACTCTATTCATCATACTCGTCTACGAATTCTTAAACTCGTTTCATAAATAGAGTATGACCAAATACTCATTCCATATCCTCTATGGTTACCTGGTCTCTATGGGGCGAGCTATTTTTTGTACAAGTACCGAGTCCATAGGATACGGTATTATCCGTGATAAAACATGGACATACACAACCTGCTGAAGAAGATACCCATGTGTTATCACAGAAAATAACAAACGTCATCCATACAGTTAGAGCTCATGCGCGGATCGCATGTTGTACGAGCAGTTATAAATTGGCTTTCGACGACGAGGGGGGATATGTTTTCCCGAATCGCCGATACCCATGGTTGAAATGTGCCCTCCCCTATAAAACCCTAAATCTTGGATTCGCAACTGGACAATGTCGGGCATCTGAAAGTTACTGGACATATTGGGAAAGATTTGCTGGACCAAGCCAGAAAATAAGGAGACCGTCATCTACAAAATGAGGTCCCCAGAGGATTAATTTAGTGATGATACCCTGCACAGGGTAGCATCATTAAATTTACCCTCTTCGAACCTTAATCTGAATAAGGGTCCCAAGACTAATCAGAAAGAGGTACCAAGAGGATAAATTGGCCCACTGTACCGGGTAGCATTATCAAATTCACCCTCTGGGGACCTCATTCTGCAAATGTCAGACTGCTTATTTTTAGGCCTGTGCTGAACCGATGGAAACAGACATTTCCGAAAGGCTAGAAGAATTGTATGGATAGGACACCAGTGAAGAACACACAAAAGACAGACGACAAAAGTTAACACGGATAAAAATAATTCAATCCATTGACCTTCGTGGTTGTAGGGTTAAACTATTATTTATCGTTTCGGGCCTTACGAAGCTTCGATATTCGACTCTTTTTAAAATCGTCCACATGATTCGATTCGACCCGCTCTGATTTGGAAATTTTCTAATCATCATGATGTTCTCAAAATCCTACAAACTGTCATATCTTGAACTCTTCTTCTATCATCAGGTCTCCAGCACAAGACCCGCACCCCCAACACACCCACACCTACCCCTCCCGCGCAGGAGACCCGATGATAGAAGAACTGAAGGAGGTTCCGATTCCCAAACTACTTTTATTTCGTTCTGAAAAATTCCGAGATCGCAATAAGATAAGCTGAATATTCCAGAACTCAAAAAGCCGCGAGAAACCTCTGATGGGATATTTGCAGTAGAATTTAATTCTTTTTTCACCTTGAAAAGACAGGCAGTGTCTACAAATTGTTTCTACTGTTCTTAGTATATACAGGGGAAAGTTACAAAGGTAACAATGTCTGGATGTCCAGTCGGCTAATCAGCCCTTGGAAAAATTGAATTGCAATTTGCGTGATACACTTTACATAGTCGGCCTACTGGATAGACACAGAGCTTCGTACATACTATACGAATAGACTAATCTCTAGACAGGCACGTAGGAGACGCGGGAAGAGACACAGGGAGCACATGCCCCAACGTTTTCAGAAATAATAGTGGTGGAGAGAGAGAGAGAGAGAGAGACAGAGAGAGACAGAGCGAGAGAGAGAGAGAGAGAGAGAGAGAGAGAGAGAGAGGGGGGGGGGGGGGGGGGTGAGGGAGGGTGAGAGAGACAGAGAGACAGAGAGAGACAGAGAGAGACAGAGAGACAGACAGAGGGAGAGAGAGAGAGAGAGAGAGAGAGAGAGAGAGAGAGAGAGAGAGAGAGAGAGAGGCAGAGACAGACACAGAGAGAGAAACAGAGAGGGAGAGACACACACACCGAGCCAGAGAGAGAGGATGGAGCGAGAGCATGAGAGAGAGAGAGAGAGAGAGAGAGAGAGAGAGAGAGAGAGAGAGAGAGAGAGAGAGAGAGAGAGAGAGAGAGAGAGAAATCGAAGGATAGAGAGAGGGAGAGAGAGTGTGTGTGTAGGTGGCCTGACATCATTTTTACCAATGTAATGTTTATACCATAATATCGTCATCAGAAATAAATAAAAAAAAAAAAAAGGGGGGGGGGGGGGGGGGGGGGGGTCTCCCACCAAAATGCAGTCACCAGAAGCTTGCTTTTCTTGTTTGGATTTCCTGCTTCAAACTTATTGGAAATTAGCAGGAAAGGGGTGCACAGATTCTTTATTCTGAGGAGACGAGGGAAGATTCTCCCGTATGATTGGTCTCCTCTGTGGCATTTAAAGTCGACACAAGTGCACATTTTAGCTCTACATTCAACAAATTTCACCACCGGCCAGAAACGATATTTCGGTGCGATGTTGAAATTTGTTAAATAGAGAGATCCAAAAATGTACATTTTCCTCAGTGTAGAGGTATTGTAGTCCCAAACAAAGCCTTATGTATTGTATTCCTACCACATGCCTAAAGTACATGGGCCAACACTGATATATGTTAGAGAGTGAGTTAACTTCAATGACCACGCCCCTTCCCCAAGTTTGAACTATTTCCTACCCCCCCCCCCCCCGCCTCCTCGGGCCTCTAGATTATGGGTTTGCAATACGGAATTATGAATAACCCTTTACCTAACATGAAAAGCAGAAGGCATTCGCAAAAAAATTCTTGAATAACTATTTTTTTTTCATTTTTTGTCTCAAAAACATAGGTTATGACCCCTCGTTAGAACGAGCTTGACAAGCTTGTTCCAACGAGGGGTCATAACCTATGTCTTTGAGACAAAAAACGAAAAAAATAATGAAAATGATTTATGAGAATAGCGTTGGCCGGTTTTGGCCGTTACGTTAAGGGTTAAAGTTATTTTGATGTTGAATTTTCACAGGAAAGAAGAGCAGATGGATACGACGATTTCAACAATGTTGATAATAATGAAGCTTATTATGACTATGAATACTCGGAAGAATATTATGACCCTCATGACGAAGTTTACATCGGACCACGTGACAGCACTGTGAAGACACATGACGAGTTTCTACAACTCTTCGGCGGAATGGATAGGTATGAAATAACCAAATGTTTTTTATTGGGGTTTGACGACAATTTCGACAGCCAGAATCACGTTTTGTCGTGCAAGTTTACGCACACTAAAAACTAAAGTGTTAAAACGGACACTTTCAAGGTGTTAAACCCATTCTAACTCATAGGGTTTGATATTAACACTCAAAGTGCAATGCTTTAAGCACTTAGACATTACAATGGTCAGACATCTGAAACTTGAATGGATGGCACTTCCAGAAAGTTCGAGCCTGATCCGCGTCATCTGCGTTGTTTCCTTTTAAGTGTCGCGACATTACACTTGTCAAGTGGTATTATTGTAACACCTGTCAAGTTCTGGGATATCAACACTTGAACAAAGTGCCAGTTCAGCACTTAGTAAGTGTTAAATACAGCACTTCAAGTGTAGTTTTTAACACTTTAGTTTTTAGCGTGTATGGAATAACCAAATGTTTTTTCTTGGGGTTTGACGACACTTTCGACAGCCAGAGTCACGTTTTGTCGTACAGGTTTACGGATGAAGAAGCCGAAGTACCCGAAGACAGCCACCGAGCAGCGGCTGACAACTGTCAGCGAAGCAACGTATTATCTCCGAACAATAATATATATCCGAACAAGCAGGGTTAGCATGGTTGAAGACAAGTATACCGTCGAACTGCGGTACGCCTTAGTACTCAGTGCCACCGTGCCCCCACGAACTAAATGTTTCGAACACGCTAAACGCCATAAGTGACTGGGGCGACAGAGCATTTAAATATACCCTCCAACATCAGCTGGGTTAAAAATAAATCCAAATCAACTGGGTTTCTTTAAACATATTTTTATTTGCCATAACTATTGAGCACAAAGGAATAGGAGGACAAGTGCTTTCCACTTAGTAAAAACCTACGCTCCCATAACATGAATACAGAAAATGTTACAATGGCGAAGCAAACAAGATTTTGAAATTCAAAAATGTAAAATAAACTATTTGAATAGGTTTATAAATATATGTGTGTATGTGTATAAATAAATATGAATATGTAGCAGTAAACAAAGACAGAAAAAGGAAGAAAGACAGAAAGAAAAGCTGTTGATGTCCCTTTTGCATTCTGTGTCTCTCTCGATTTGAATCAATTAATATTCAAAGCCAAAGGCCGCTTGGGCGCTGTTCTGATTAGGAGGTGTTAAAATAATAATAATAATAATAATAATAATAATAATAATAATAATAATAATAATAATAATAATAATAATAATAATAATAATAATTTCTTCACCTTCTGTACTGCAGCTTAGGGACGTGTCTCATTAGATCCATGCTGGTTCACACAAGAAGTTGGGGAAACTCCGCGTCAGCGACTCATGTCACAAACAGTGCAACCGTGACTATCACCGTGACTGCACAATCTGTGCACCGATGCGCTGGCTCAACGTCACCCCGATGAAGCGTCCATTCCGTGACCTCTCCATGCATATTCTATATTGAAGTGGATACCTTGAGTCAGCATTGTTTTGCAAATATTATTAGATGGGAAACTCGTTGTCGAACCTCCTAGTGCTACAAATAAATTATTGCACAAATTTAAAAATCAAAGTATTAGTTTTGGTTTCTAACACCGTATTACCGTACAATAGATTATCCACCGAATTCAGAGAAATATTAAGATTTGATAAATTACCAATAAGAGCGTTACGAGCGTTTGAATGAGATGGGCAGACAAGGAAATAATGTTCTGCGTCCTCAACAACAGTTATACAATGTGGACAATATGGACATTCAGAGATGTAATTGAGGAATTTATCACTTTTCAGATCACTACAACCAGTACTAATTCTACTGTGAATGATATTGTGTTTTCTAGAACCATGCGAGAAATATACAGGTGGTCTGCATACGGGGGGGCGATATGAGTTTTTTGAATTAAGTAAGCGATGAGCAATTTCGTACTGAATGGGATAAATTGTTCCACGTTTCCGTGCAAGACGGAAAGAATGGTCGTTTAAATAGCTCAGTTCGCATGCTGCAAGGCATAAAATTTGACGAATTGCGAGGGTTATAAGACGATGTGTCACAAACCCGTTATGGTAGAAGTTCATAGAGAAAACCTGGCGCATCGTTGTGTATGATTTTGTAAAAGATACACATCTTTTGAACGTATCTTCTTGTTTGTAGATTATTCCACCCAACCTCTAACAAAAGGCGACCGCGTGATGCTGATCGTAACAGACCCGATACGATTCTGTATATCCTCAAGGCGCTTCATTAAATGTTGCAGAGCACCGCACCAAACAGCACTACCGTACCCTAATATTGATAGTACGAAAGCCTTATACATCTTTCCCATGATCTGTCGGTTAAAATGTGTTTCAATTTTCTCAACTGAGAAAGTCTTGCACAAGTTTTTTTTTACAGATATCATCAATATGGGCTTCCCAACTTAAGTTGGATTGGATAGATAACCCCAAATGTTTGTGGACAGCAACAAAATCTAGTGTTTCGCTGTTGAAAACAACATTTGGAAATATAACATCCCTGCTGAGTGTAAATAGTATAACATTAGTTTTTTAGCATTAATTGTGACCAATCACGTGTCAGTCCATTTGTTAATTTTTTGGAGTTGGGTGTTCATTTTAGACTGAATTCTATGAGTATCAGAAGATGACTCTGTCAGACAAGTATCGTCAGCGAACAGTCGAACAACAGACTCGATATAGTCGGCTATGTCGTTGATGTACACCAGAAATAAAAAAGGGGGAAAAACGGAACCTTGTGGGACTCCAGCTTCTATATCTTTATAATCCGATTTGCAGCCGTTAATTTTCACCCTTTACTTCGGTTTGTAAGATAACTATGAAACCACCGTAGGAGTGGACCAGAAACCCCATACTGCTTTAGTTTAAAAATTGATCCTGGGTTGATTAAATATGAATCCAATTGAGACTAGAATTTATCGATTAGACCATGAAAATTCTTCAATTCTTTGGCCCTTTGCCAAACGTAAGGATTGTGTCTGCTCTTCAGATTTGATTCATGTTCCTGTTTCTGTCTCGAGAACAGTGCTTATCTTTCCGCATTGGGGTGAGCTAGACAGGGCTCGTTACGTTAAGGGACCAGGTGCTTTGTTCTGGGTGCGAGAACAGTAAGTCAAAAGACTAAATATAACTCTCTAAAGCGAGCTGGTTTAAAAATCAACCCAAATGAACTAGGTTGTGTGCATATATGAACACAATTGGATTCATATTCACTCAAACCAGTTGATTTGGGTTAATTTTTAACCCAACTGATTTTAGAGTAAAGAAAAGCTGGAACAAATTTAGTGCAGTGCATATATTGTAAATGTCATTTTCTGTTAGTGTCGGGTGAAGGACTGACTAATTAATAATTAGAATTGTTAGTTCTGGAACCTCGAAAAGATACAAGTTGCTTTCAACTTTTATTGTCAGAACTGGGGCCAACCCAATAGAATTTTTACATTTGTATTTTCTAGTTATGACTTTAAATGGGTTGAAATGAACCATTAGCATTTTCAAGGACGTGGCAATTTGCCTCAATAGACAAATAAATAAATTGGTTGGCAACTGGAAACTCTGGCTCTGAAAACTGTAGGGTCTTGCGAATCTCAAATTTCGAATCGAATCGAATCGCGCCCTTTTTAACGCTTTACTTAACATGAAAAGCAGACGACACTTGCTAACAAAATTCTTGAATAATTAATTTTTTTCATTCTTTTTCCCAAAAACATTGGTTATGACCCCTCATTGGAACGAGCTCGTTCCAAGGAGGGGTTATAACCTATGCTTTTGGGACAAAAAATGAAAATATAATGAAAATTAATTGGCGATTATTGAGAATAGCGCTGACCAGTTTTTGCCGTTACCTCGGGTAAAGGGTTAAGTTGTAGGTATTGTACTTTCTTACAACCGTGGAATGTAGCAAATATTGTCAGTCTCGTCCACTAAAGTACTGTATTCAACAACGACACGTTTGTTTGGGCAAGTCGGTCAAAAATTCAGAATAGTCCAGAAACGGAATCATCATAGTTTCTGAATCGGAACTTACTTAGACGCTACTTTTACTCCTGTAAAGGAGACCTGACGATAGAAGAAGAGTTCAAGAGGAGACATTTGGTAGGAGTGTTAGACATCGCGATGAGTCGAAAATGTCTAAACAACTCGACTCGAATCGAATCGAACCATCGGACGATTTAGAATCGAAGCTTCACGTGGCTCTAGAAAACACTACTATTTCTATTAAAATTAAAGAACACGATATTTAGGAATTTGTGTGTTTCTTTTGTCTCCTCACTATTAACCGTTATTAACTGGCAGAGTGCTAAACTATTTTTGGTCATCAGAATTTGTTCATTTGTCTTTGCTTTGTTACAATTTGCCGGAAAGTGCCAAATGGTGCTCTCCCATAAATCATAACAAGGCACATCTTTATAGACTAAATAATATGAAGAGCTTTCGCTGCCTTTAGGTTGTGGTCTGTGTAATGAAGAATAAAGCCCAGATATGGGCTTCCAGCACTATACCAGTTAGGTGAGCGCCCACTCTCGACCTCTGACAACTTAACGGGCACATTCTGGATCTGCGTCTATTTCGTAGCAGTTGCATCACGTTAGAGCTTAAATGAACATTTCTCAAGAACATCATTTTTATTTTTGTAGTTTGTAGAGTTTTTTGATACTGTGCGCTTCGAAGGTTTCACACTAGTCTCATCAAAATCAAGCCTATGAACCCTTGTGGCTTTTAATTCCACCGCCTGTGACGACACTCAAACAATTATAAATAGGACGTTTTTGATAAGGTTATGAAGAACCACTCTGATCTTGTCATGCTCTTCCATGGTCACAGAGCTCAGATAATCATTTTTTCTGGTTGGAAAGAAGGCATATAACATGCTAAAGGTATTTGTGCAGTTTTGATAAAAGTTTCGTGTGTTTCTTTTTTATTTTTCGCCTCAAAGGTTCTTTTCCCGTTTGATTGGAAACACATTTGTCGCTGAATAAGAGTTATTTAATGTACTATTAACGTGGTTTGCAATTCGTGGTTTGAAATTCATCAAACGTTAGTTTTCTCATTTTTATTTCAGGGAGAGTAGATTTCTTGTTGGCCATGACCTCGACAACATGATGGTACGCTGCAGCATAAAAGGACGCACATGTAATGCTTCGTGAGTAACCGCGATTTTATTCACAAAATTTCTGTAGTTGTTACAGATGCTCATAAAGGTCTATCATAACAGTCGGTACATGGCTCAGACCATTTAAATAGGGTCTCATGAATCTCAAAGGTAGAGTCGAATAGAAATGGGCAAAGAATGTCGATTCGAAACGACCCGTGAGTCAAATCTTATTTTAGTTTTAACCTTTTATCTAACATGGATAATAACCAGTCTTTTTCATTTTTTGTCTCAAAAAACATAGGTTATGACACCTCGTGGGAACGAGCGCCACGAGCTCGTTCCAACCAGTGGTCATAACCTATGTTTTTGAGACAAGAAAAAATGAAAAAATGATGAAAATTAATTGGCCAGCTTTGAGAATAGTGCTGGTCGGTTTTACGTTGGGTAAAGGGTTAAATGCAAAATTATTTTCAGAAATTTGGAAAAAATATGTCTTGTTTTTCGTTTTTTTCTCTGCCCATATAATTTTGATCAGAAGCTGATAACACCATTAAAGCGACATTGTTATGTTCCAGGAATCAAGCTGCTAACAGGGAGGTTGAGATACAAAAACTGTAATGATTCGTTTAACTTGTGTCACCATGCGCGAGTGGGTTTCATCGTCAATTGTCACGTGACGATTCATACATTACCTTACACGTCTATTCATTGCGATAAGTGTAAGATTATTAACCAGATACTCGTCATACGAAATTTATTTATTATGCTTGTTTCGAACTTAACAGACTTATACGATTTTGTGTGAGTCATCACGTGACATATTCGTCACTTCCGATGTTTGTCACGTGATGACTCATGCAAAATCTTTTAAGTCTGTTAAGTTCGTAACAAGGGCAATTAACAAATTTTGCTCGAAATATGTTTATTTTCCTTGTTTCGAACTTAACAAACTTGTAAGATTTTGTGTTTTGGGTAGTCACGTGACATATTTATCAAGGCGGATGCATGAAATGCAAAAAAAAAGTTCAAGACTGTTTTTGCAAATGTCATCTGCTGTTCGTGTTAGGTTAAGGCAATGGCAGTTGTGGATTTTGCGCTGAGTGCAACCACAGATTCGATAGGAAACGTTTTAACAGTTTATGGGGTGCGGGGGGGGGGGGGGGGGGGGGCTGCAAAGTATTGGGTTCAGGGGCCCAGGCAGATATTGCATTAATGTGGCACTATATTTGTCGACTCAACGATGTTAAATGAGGGCGACATAGTTTGTATCCGAGGGTTTCAAGAGAAAGCTTTCCAACTTTCTCACCCGTGTCTGGTATAATGCTTTGACCTAACTTATATTACAGGAACTTCAAGAGATCTTCATCAATGGACTATGGGAATTGTTACACACTACAGTCCAAAAATTTCATACTGGATAAGAGTGGACCTAGAGGAGGTAAATACTAACATGAAAAACACAACGAGTTATTCTGGGTGGACTCAGTGGTAGACTGTTGGACTTTTATGCTAAAGGGCACCGTTTTGTGGAATCTGCTTTATTGTGGAAAGTGTATTTATAAAATCAGTAGCATCTTTCACAAAGCTCGGCGTTGTCTTCACATATTCTTCCAATTCCAATTCCGGTATACCGGCACTTCAACACAAACGGACATTCTCGAGAGAACTTATTTGTATCGGTCCTGGAAAAGGTTCACGGTGGGAAAGAGTTGAGGCTAGTAAATGAAAGCGGATCGATAAATAGACATGAGACCAAGACTGGGACGGGAATTAATACGCAGGCGTATGGAGACGATGTCATGACGTAACGCGTAAACTCCTGAGTAACGACATTCGAAATATCTCAAATCATTCTGTTGAAAGACTGTATGGAACAAAGCTGCGAGTTGAATTTAGAGGACAGACGTTTAGTCTAAAAAACAATATTGTTTTCATTTCCATATACATTCCTCCATTAAATTCTTCGCATTCGCGAAATAATAATACCTGTGCTATAGAATCTGTATTTAGTAACTTAGAGTGAGACCTGGTGGATTTAGAATTAGATCAGCTGACTATCATTGGTGGTGATTTTAACGCACGTACAGGTGGTCGACCGGATTATGTTACAAATGATGACGATTCACATTTAGTTTTATCTGATAATTATACATTTGATTGTGAAAATTATAGGGCAAGTTTGGATAAGGAATGTAATTCGTTTGGCACACAATTATTATCTATGTATAAATCGTCTAGCATGAGAATAGTGAATGACAGGTGATTTGGGGATTCGCTTGGGAATTATACAAGCTACAGTAACAATGGTGCCAGTATTGTTGACTACGTATTGATAAATAAGAGGTACCTACCTGATATTAGCTATTTTTGTGTTTAAACTCCAACAGAATTTTCAGATCATAGACAACTGACTGTTCATTTCGATTTTAAGGTGATCGAAGTAGAAAGTACTAAGCTTCAAAATACCTACCGAAAACATAATTTAGTTACAAAATGGTATAAAGAGAGCGGAGATAAAGCCATTCGTACCTTATATGATCCATATGTTCAAAAACGATTAATGGAGTTCAGATTAAGTGAGTATAATGCGAATCCCATTGGAACCGAAAGGGCCACTCGAGATCTGAATGAAATCATATTGTTTATTAATAAAACAAAAACGTAAACGTCACTGGTTAGATAGACACTGTAAACAGTTAAAAAAGATATGGCAAATGTCGTAAAAGGAGATGAAGAAGAGGCCTTATGATAAGACATTACTGATTAAATTTCACTGTATAAAAAAACATTATAAGCGGAAGACAAAACGTAAGCGCAGAGAATTTTATGAATGTATCTCTCATAAATTATCTAATATGGAGACAGCTAATCCTTCCGAGTAATGGAGTATTATTAACACATTTCGTGCTAAGAAAGAAGAGCCCAATTATTTACATCCAGATGAAACTGTAGAATTCTTTAAAACATTACTTTGTCCGAAAAGATCTGAGTCTGAAATACGTCATCTTCCGGCGACAATTAAGGGGCCAGATATCAAATTAAACCGCTAGAGAAATATTAGACGCTGTGAGGCAGCTGAAAAACAAAAAAAGTCATCAGCTGTAGATAACATTCCGAATGAAATATTAAAACTTATTGTTCCAATTATTATAGCTACTTAATTAAATATTATTATCAGGTCATTACCCTGTTGGTTGGAGTGAGTCTATAATAAAAACTCTCTACAAGAAAGGCGATCGACATGATCCTAACAATTACAGACCGATTGCGCCGAGTTGCAAAATCGAAAAATTATTTAATAAAGTAATAAACGCGAGGCTGAATGAGTATTTAGAACTCAACGATTTAATAAGCGATAACAAATTTGGATTCAAAAAGTAACGTGGAACAATTGACAGTGCATTAATTTTGCGCACGTTGGCAAATAAATATAAAGACGAGAAGAAACCAATGTACGCGGTTTTTGTTGATTTTAAGGAAGCATTTGATTCGGAAGATAGGGCGTTACTTTTTGAGAAAATGAAGTCATTGCGTATCGTTGGGAAAGTCCTCAAAAGTTTTAACTCTCTTATGGGTCCAGTTACTATTCTATAACTACTTCTGTAGGATTGAGCCCTCCATTACTCTCAACAGTGGGCGTTAGACAAGGATGTTCTATATCCCCCACTCTTTTCAAATTTTTTATTGATGACATATGTGGGATATTTGCTGAATCCTGTTCACCAGTTAATGTGAATGGACAACGACTCAATCACCCACTGACGTGGACCTGGGAGAGGAACGATAAGAAAACAATAATTGATTATATACTCACTGACATTAGCGTATGGAGGGAGGTTATAGATGTAGAAATAGATGACGAGGGAAAAAATGACTTGGGTAGTGATCACAACCTGATAACAGTTAAGATTATGGGCAAAAAGACGAATAGAGACAGAAATACCTTCAAGGAAGTTTGGGGACTAAAACAAGGAGCCGACTGGAAGCAGTTTCGGGAAAAACTAAAACCAAATCTTGAATGTATACCTAGGGATGCAAATGTCCAGAGTATTTCAGATGGCATAGTAAATAGCCTAACAGAGGCAGGGAAGGATTGTATAGGAAGGGTGAGGGTCCCAACGAGAGAGCTTGGATACAGGGTTAACGATGGACTGAAAAAGGCTATAAAAGAAAGGAAGGTAAAATGCGCTGCTTACAGAAGAAGTAGGAAGCTTAAAGGGGTGGATAACAATGACACGAGACTAATGAAAGGAGAATATGAACTGGCACGGAAAAAGGTGAATGAGATAAAGAATAATAATAGGAAGGAGCGCAATTGCAGTCTTGCCAGAACAATAAAGAAAACGGGGGGTTCGAGCTCAAACGTATTTTGGAACTGGGTAAATAAACGGGGGAAAAGTAGTGTGCAGAGTATCAAAGTGGATGGGGAAAGTACAGAAGATAAAGGCCGTATCGCTTCAGAGTTAGTCAAGCACTGGGAAAAGATAAACGATAGGCGATGGGTCCCCACCAAAAAGAAATACACTGGTGGAGGAGAACCTATCCAATCGTGTATGTAGCGAAATAACGGCAGAAGAAGTGCGGAACGTGGTCTCGAAATTAAAAAAATGGTAAAGCGGGAGGGACTGATGAAATTCCGAACGAATTCCTCAAAAATGGAGGGGAGGCACTTATTGAAGTCCTGACAAACCTTTTCAACCTGGCTCTGCGAAAGCAAGAGGTCCCCAGAGAGTGGAGGGAAAGTAAGGTGTCGTTCATACACAAAAAGAGGGATAAGGAAGTTCTAGATAACTATAGGGGGATATCAGTTAGTAGTAACATCTGAAAAGTATTCTGTAAGGTCATATACGGTAGACTAGAGGAAGTTATTGAAGAGAAAGGTTTTTTAGGAGAAATTCAAAATGGTTTCAGGAAAGGACGAAGAGTCACTGATCACATATTTACACTCACCCAACTGACAGAATCAACAAAGGCTGAAAAGAAAAAGATGTTTCTGGCATTTCTAGATGTGAAAAAAGCGTACGACCGAGTGTGGAGGGAAGGTATGTGGCGAAAGCTCGAGGGCATCGGACTGGGGGGGGGGGGGGGGGGTGGGATTTTGTGGGAATCATGAAAGCACTGTATACAGATGTGCAAAGCCAACTCAGTCTAGGGAGTATCACTACAAAACGAGTCCCTATGGATATAGGCCTCAAGCAGGGGTGTATCTTTTCACCGATTTTGTTTGCATTGTATGTTAAGGATTTAGGGGACGAACTAGTTCAGAGTGCGGAGGGGGTAAATGTTGGAGACATAAAGATACCAGGCTTATTCTTTGCGGACGACATGGTGTTAATATCTAGAACTGAACAGGGGCTAGAGAAATTGTTGGAAATTGTTGGTAGATATGGGAACACTTGGCGGCTCGAACTAAATGAAAATAAAAGCAAGGTAATACCCGTTGGACGCAAGGTAGATATGACGAAGAGATGGAGAGCGGGGGAGTTCTCAATCCCCGAAGGGGAAAGCAAACAAATCACTGTAGGAGAAACGGGAGAGTATGAGTATCTAGGGGTAAGCATAAATATAACGGGAAGAGGGGTGTACAGAAATTACTCAGCCAAACTGATTCTGAAGGGGAAAAGAATTCTGAACCAACTAAAACTTTTAGGGAAAAATAGTTTCAACAAGGTCTTTGTGGGGAAAACACTGTGGGAGAGGGTGGGTTTACCAAGTATAACGTATGGCACGGACGTGATTCCATTAAACCAAACCGTTATTAAGAAGTTGGAAAGTACTCAGAATGATGCCGGCAGATGGATAATAGGGTCGAGTAATGCTGCAGCTTTGGAAGCAGTAAGGGGGGAGCTTGGGTGGATGAAAATCAAGGACAGGGTAGATTTGGGAAAACTGTGTTACTTTAACTACTTGAGAAACCTGCCTGACAACCGGTGGTGCAAATTGATGCTCGATACCATTTGGAATTCTAATATAGAAACGGGGTGGTCAAAACATGTGAGGGAACTAATGGACAATTACTCTAGAGAGGTCACAAACATAGAAGTAGGAATGAAAGAAGGCAAAAGGTTTGTCAAAGAGAGAGTCATGGAAGATTGCAATCGAAACTGGTGAGCAGGGGTTAGCGTGAAAAGATCACTGCAGGGGTTACAATATAAAGAAAAGCCAGCTTTTGAGAAGTACCTAGATGGCACCTTTGGAGGGTCACTGCTGTTCAAACTGAGATCAAGATCACTGGAGCTTCGGGGAAAAATTGGGAGAGATGGGGAAAAGGGATGCCAAATGTGCCACTCTGGAGTAGTGGAGACCCTGGAACATTTTCTCTTGGAATGCCCACAGTATATACCTCATAGAATAAAATTTACTGGAAGAATAATGCAGAAGTGGGGTGAAGAAACAAAGGATAGATGGCTGAAGGGGGACACGAGGGAGAGGGTAGGAATGCTTATTGAAGAAATTGAAAAAGAGGAAGTGAGGGACACTATTAAGCAGTTTATATCTGAATGCTGGGAGGAGAGGAGGGGAAGAGGGGGTGGGGTGCAGGGGGAATGATGGCCTTCTCTTATGAGGACCGCGACAAATCAGCGGCTGGCCAAAGAGTTATTATTATTATGAATAAAATGTAGATTCATTGAATAAATCAATGACGGTCGAAATCATCTCACTCACAGGCGGTCACTTGAACGCATACCCGTATGCTTTGAAACAAATCGATGGAATCGCGGTGCCTCATTGGTTAACACAACGGACATTAGATCCTGACCTGTGTCATTCGCATTATGCCCTTGGGCATGACAATTAAACCCGAATATCTAAGTGGCGCTGTGTACCAAGGCATACGGTCCGACTAAAGTACACTTTCCTTCACCCAAAGCCAACCCCGAATGTGTCGGGGTGGTAAGTTGTTGAGTTCAACAGTTACCCGTCTTACTCAGTGGTTCTCTCTTGGTACAGTACAGTCGCCGTGGACTGGTCGCAATCCATGCGTGGGTAGTGATGTCCACGCATGCATTTACCAGGTAATGAAAATCATCATCAATAGAATGTTGTTTAATGAAGCACCGGATTGTACTCGTTGCTTCATCAATTAACCCTTTACCCAACAAATCGCCCGCATCCGCCCGCGTAATATGCAAATTCAGCTGTTGAAAAAATATTATTTTAAAAAAAATTTCAACAAAACATATCATGTGACCCCCTCGTTGGAACGAGCTCGTCGAGCTCGTTCCAACGAGGGGTCACATGATATTGTTTTGTTGAAATTTTATGAAAAAATTTAAAAAATGATATTTAAAATAATAAATTTTGATATCGTCTGCGTTGGGTAAAGGGTTAAAGTTGTTGATGATTATTCCTATAATTAGTGTTTAGAATCTAATATTATTGTGCCCGTGGAAATATTGCCCACTCGTGGATATGATCAGCCCACGGCGACCATACTGAATGAGTAGTCCAGATTCCTCGCGTGGTGTATCTGGAATATTTACCAATGTCTTCACTGTATCGCGTAGTGTTGAATTTGAATATAATGCCAGTATTTCACACGACCTTAAAAACTTCCCAATAGATTGCAGAATTAAAACAATACACCAAATAGATTCACTTCAAATTTGAATATCATGCCGTGACTCCACTGTCTTGTGAAACACCACAAAACCCCACACCTCTCACAATCACAAACGACAAATAAAGCTGTATATACCCCTCGACCACACAGTAACGAATAACGGAGACCACACGGTGATTGATATGTCTGTGGCTGACAATCTGTTTGAAAGACTGTAGTGTCATTGGAAACTCCCATTGGCGGGGGCTCAGCACTCAGTTTTTCAGTTCAGTTAAGTACGCGTTGGGTTTACGGAAAAAGGGCCTGCACGCACGAGAGGCGATTCCAACGATGATCTCGTTGCCACAGTGTAAAAAAGTAATGGTTTGTCTTCTCAGTTTGGGGTCTCAACATAGTGTGAGTGTGATGCCTCTCAATCGATCCTTGCAGTAGAACAAAGACTTTCACGAATTTTAGACACAACGATTCATTGCACTGGGACCATAATCAGTGCAGGGTACCCACATATTATTTTCTGGGTAATTCCAGACATTTTCAAGTGTTTCCAGTATTAAACGAAGAAGATTCCAATACTTTTTGTGTTGCAAATAAATGTTATATTATACGTACAGTGCCATTATACCCTATATTCACAAACTATATATATCACAGATGCTGATTAGTAATAATTTAGAAGGCAAAGACATATCACTCGATGTCGATTAGTTGTAACTTGGAAGGCAAGGACATATCATTCGATTTCAGTTAGTAGTAACTTGGAAGGAAAGGGCTTTTCACTAGATGTTGGTTAGTAGTAACTTGGAGGGCAAGGGAAGATCACTCGATGCCGATTGGTAGTAACTTGGAAGGCAAGGACATATAACTCGATGTCGAGTAATAGTAACTTAGAAGGCAAGGAGACATCACTCGATGTCAATTAGTAGGAACTTGGAAGGCAAGGCCATAAAATAATTGTTCAGGATGCAGCAGATCAAACAGTAATTATACGGCTTTACTGAACAAGTTTGAAGTAGTTTCCGATTAGCGGCTATCAGAGCACTAACAGTGCACTACACTATAGCTTCTATTGAGTTGAAGTATTGGAATAAAGCATTCCCCGCGTGTTAATGGCATGATCCTCTCGCTATTATTCTACTTCAGTGTCTGACGGTCATTGTTCCATTTTACACACAGGTTTCCACAACGATTTTATTACAAAGCGTTCTCTGGAAACAGTGCCACTCGAAATGTCCCCCATTTGCAGTCAGTGCTACACAAAATAATGTCGTCTTTTCTAAGATTCCCAGTACCGCCGAAAAAAAACAACACATTTTTCTAAGAGTTTCCAGGTGCTGCAAACTGTTTTGTTCATTTCCAGTTTGCAGGGGCCAATACTATAAAACGTTTACAGTTGTATTTTTTCAGAATTGTATTTTCTATTTATGGAAATAACTAATTGAAATGAACTATTAGCATGTTCAAAGATGTGGCAATTTGCCAGTTGGCAAATTGCCATACCTTTTGAAATGGTAATGATTCATTTCCGCCATTTATATTCACTTGTAGAAAATACAATTCTGGAAAATACAATTGTAAAAGTTTTATAGTATTGGTCTTCCCAGGAGTGGCATACGAAACTTTTATTGATTTTACGTATCAATTTGCGAACTCGACTTACAGCAGTACAAATTTCCGTGTGTTTCAGCCCAAGTCAGAGTCTTCATCCTGTGTCGAAATTACCATCTTATAAGAACGTGCGCAACACACTCAGTCTCTACCATCCTTCAAGGGATCCTGTTAAAAACGAATATGTGTTTTTTTATTTCAGGACTGACACTGGTTTTGTACCTGGAAAATTTCGATTATGTCGAAGGATTTTCAAGTGGATACGGTATCAGAATGGTGATACACGAACTAAATACAACGGATTTTCCCCACGAAGAAGGTTTCTTTGTATCGGCTGGAACTGAAACAAATATAGGCTTACGGATGGCAAGTTATATCTCGTATAACATTACACAGTCACAAACCCATTTTCTTGATTAATATATCACTGCATTACATCTCACCCCACACACATATCAAAGGAGGGTTTATTGTCATAATATACACCTGAAACTTAATTAAGCACCCCTGTTTTTTTTTGCAGCGGCGCTAATAGAAACTGTTATTACCTTTATGATATCTTTCAGATGACCAAAAGTGATTGTTTGTAGAGAGAATGGGCTATTGACAAATGAAAGACAACACAATGATGAAACTATGCAGTACTTTAATGGCGCTAATTACACGCATCTGTCACTGTGTTTGATGGAAAAATGTTCTCTCGACAAATATGGTGCTGAAACGGTCCATGATGAAGCAATACCGGTAATTACTGCCAAAAATGTAACATATGATTTCCTGAACACCATAGCAGTGTCTGACGTCAGTGGCGAGTGTATCCACCAAGTGCCCGGATGACAGTCCGAACCCTCCTCCTAATGCTACCAGTGAGCCTTCTGATGCGGTCCAAAGGCAACTGCTGCCACATCTCATGCAATACAGCTTTCAAATTGGCCAAATTCTGTACATGCGGACCCCTTGCTTCCACACGACGTCCATGAAAATCCCAGATGTGTTCTGAGGGATTCACATCAGGGCACATTGCAGGCCAAGGTAGTGTTGTAATTGCGCTATTATGAAAGAATGCTCTCACAGCATGGGAACGATGTGGCCTTGCATTGTCGTCCATGAATACAGGTCGAGTAGCCAACACGTGGTTGTCAAAATGAGGCACGACAACCGGATTGAGAATGTCCCGGATGTACTGGAGATCACTGAGATTTCCAACGTACAGTCACCATATCAAGTTTACAATAATGGGGGAGGCATTCCCAGATCATTACTGATCCTCCACCATAAGGAAAAGTAGGTTCCTGGGCACAAAAGCAGCATTTCTATGCCCCCACACTCCCATGTCACCATCTTTGACGTGAAGCAAGAACCTACTCTCGTCTGACAAATGGACTCTCCTCCACATCATGAGATTCCAATGTTGTCGTGCCATACATCACTCCAAACGTCGTCTTTGATGCTCATAGGACAGAGCTGGACGCTTGATGACCCTTCTGGACATCAGTGCTATGACCGGTTTCGGACAGTTCTATTTCACAAACGCCTGTTGGGGAGCCAAAGACATTTCAAAACCCCACTTGAAGAAAAGGGTTCACCTCTAACGAGGCGTGCCAGACTCTGATTTTCTCGAGGAGAGGTCTTTTGGGGTTGTCCAGACCTTAGTCGGTCCTTTTCAACTTTGGTTTGTTTATGTTTTCAGACAAGTCTGCTGATGACAGAATGACTATAGCCAAGTTGCCTTCCAATAGCTTTGAATGACATGCATATTGCATGTATGTCAACGATTTGCCGTCTTATTGCCTGTGACAGTCTTCTCGTTGCCATGTCAGCATTTAGTGATAAAAGAAACGACAAATTTTCTTGTTTTATACCCAGATATTAAATGTGGATGATATTGTTTTTTGAGACATTCGTGGGACGCGTGCTTCACGTGGACGAAAGGATGTGATTGGGGTACGCTATCAACCAGAAACATCATGTTTCACTAGATGAAATGTACTGCAAGACATAGCAATTATTACAAAATAATAATCAGTAACAGTAACTTCACTGTCACGAAACATTTCGCGGGGAGGGGAGGGGGGCTTGATTAAGTTCCAGGTGTATATTTATATTGAACTCACACCTTGAGCAATTTTGCAATCATTCTTTTTATAGATCACAGGCGGGCGGCAAAGCAAAGTGTTCCAGTGGAGAAGCCACGGGGGTGGGGGGTGGGGGAGGGGGGGGCCTTATCTCCCTACAATTTTTGCTGTCCCCCAAGAAAACATCCGCCCAACGAAAATTTCCCATAACATAGAGCCCAAAGTGGTTTCCAATATATCGCTACACACGCTACAAAGACTTGGTCATGTGCATTCACGAATATTTTGTACATCTAAAGAGAAACCGAGTACGTCTTTTCCTCGGGGTTGAAAAGAAAATGAGGGCCATAAAACACAAATCGAAATATCAAAAAGAAGAATCATTTGATGACAAAAACCTAAGTGAACAGCTTCAGGGTAACATGTCACAATCGAACTGATGAAGCGACATTTTTCCCACAGTTCGAAACCGATATGAAAAAGTTGTGAGTTGATTTATGTTCCTTAGATTCTCCTAACCCCACATAACGAAAGTTCAAATTAGCACACGCTTCTGCAGTCGATAACTCACATTGACTCACACACTCAAAATTTAAAAAAAACTATCACGTGGCCTCTCATTGGAACGAAATCGACGAGTTCGATCCAATTAGGGGTCGCATAATTTGGTTTTATTGAAATTTTTCAATTTTTTTTTTCAACTGCTCAATTTGTAAATTAATGGAGAATGCGAGCGGCTTGTTGGGTAAAGGGTTAACATTTTACCTAATACGAAAAGCAGACGACCCGTGCATACAAAAGTATTAAATTTACTATTTTTTCATTTTTGTGTCAAAAACTTAGCTTATGACCCCTCATTGAAAACAGCTCAATGGGCTAGTTCCATCGAGGGGGCCAGAAGCTTTGTTTTTTGAGGCAAAAGATTAAAATCTAATGAAAATTGAATGGCATTTTTTGTGAATAGCGCTGGCCGGTTTTGGCCGTAACGTAAGGTAAAGGTTAAAAAAGTATATTGAGCTACGTTTCAAGTTCGCACAGACCGTCAACGACCTGAGAAAACAGTCTGAAAATGTTAACCCTCGCCCACAATGGCCGAAAACGTTTAGATCCTAACTCGGCCCAGGTCTAGATATTAGCAAAACGAATCTTTTATCGTTACAGAGACACATCCATAGACTCGGAAAACCCTTTGGAGAATGCGAATCAGGAGAAAAGTTTTTGAAACAATACGGCGTTAATTACACCAGGCATGTAAGTTGTAGCTGCACCTTTTCTATTTCATAATTTATAACTTCTATTCGTCTCCATTCGACACCAATAAGCTGTCAAGCCAGAACTGCTATTGATCGCAACCCAGATCGCCGAACTCGTTCAAATGTAGCCACTTGGATCCATGCACACATTGACATTCCAAGACACGCGATCGATGAGAACAATTCGGTAAATTCATAATCAACAATTTTCAGTCCCAGTCTACGTTTTCCACATCGCCCCCTGAGTTCCATTGTGTTCTATGTGCCTACTGGCACATAGAACACAATGGAACTCAGGGGACGACATATATACGGTACGGACTGGAGATGGGCGGTATTGGAATTTTGAATTCGGTAATCGTTTCAGTATTTTTGTGAAGGTATACCACGGTATCGGCCCGGGATTTGGTATCGGACTTGACTGAGAATTGCCGATTGTACCAAAGATGAATTCACACCAGGAAATTACAGAATAAGTTGTTCTTGTATCATTTTATTACAGCACCACAAATGTCACTACCAATGAGCTCAACATTTGCATTCTTTGGCAAACACAAATCATATCCACAGTAATTTTGTGACTTGTTCAAGGCACCCGTGACCTATAAAGGCCTATTTCAGGCATTTGTGATCTCAAGAGCATATGTCCTTAACACGCCATCACTAAGAGGTCCTGCTGACAATAGACAATCCCCTGGGTAGTGATTTCTGGTCAAGTCTTGGCTGCCTTAATAGGCAGCCAAGACTTGAGTAGAAATCGCTGCCAAGTAACCGGACATGTACAGGTTGTAGTCTTGTAAGAATTCAGGACAATTGCCCAGGCCCTTATTGGTTAACAAAACTATAAGGAAAACCAGTCACTACTTTCATGAAAATAAACATTTCAACTGCTATCAAGCCCCAGCAAGGCCTTAAAAATAGCAAATGTAGGCAAATTTGAAAATACAGATGGTTTCGGTACTCAAGGCTTGGTTAAGTTCGGTTTTTCGGTATCCCCATGATTACACCATATCAGTGTTATAATTATCTTATAGTGGAAGGTAGCAAAACATACGCACAAAGACAGGAGATAAAGATCAACCAAACTCAATCAAAATAATGTTTGTCAATGTGAGGATTGAAGGTTTTAGCAATATGATATTCAGTGACGTGGTTAGATGGAGAGGGGATGACGCACGTCTGAATTTCCAACTGTACCCCCACCCGGCTGTCGAGCATCCGCCTTTTGATAAAACCATTTACAACTAACTCCCACTCCCAGCCCCGCAAAAGAGTGAGACGTTTCCAACTACTACCTGTGATTTTCCATAGGTACCTCTGAATCACATATTTTCGATTCGAATCGAATCTTCAATCGAATCGAGTTTATTATTCGACATCGAATCGAATACAGGCGCCTTGAAGTCCCGACTGATAAAATATTCCAACTACTTTATCAAGGATTGGCTTCGTCGAAGGCATGCCTTGATGATGTAGTTAAATATTACCCAGTAAGTATTTTTGTTCAAAAACAGAAATGGGTGCAAGAATTCTATACCGGGCACTGCACAGAGCTAGCCGTTAGCAACCGTGAGCTCGTCGTCGATATTTCTTGGGAACTTTAAATTTGCTTTCAGCAGTGGTAGTGACTAGTGAAACTGGGATTGGCATGGGTCAAGATGTTAACCCTTTACCCAACGTAACGACCAAAACCGGCCAGCGCTATTCTCAAATATCGCAAAATTAATTTTCAAAATATTTTCATTTTTTGTCTCAAAAACATAGGTTATGACCCCTCGTTGGAACGAGCTCGTCGAGCTCGTTCCAACGAGGGGTCATAACCTATGTTTTTGAGACAAAAAATGAAAAAAATTAGTTATTCAAGAATTTTTTTTGCAAGTGTCGTCTGCTTTTCATGTTAGGTAAAGGGTTAATATAGCGGAAATTGTACTCAGTACATTATTTATGTACAATTTCTATCTCAGTTCCACGTTTTGTGAGACGACTAAGATGACTGATACCAAGCGAAATTCCAGTAAAAAGATTAGAAGGAAAACGAATCGGACAGTCGAATTCAAATCGAATACCAGCTTAAGATTCGATATCGAATTGAACATCGAAGCTTCGCAGGGCCCTATTTTCCAACTGCAGAAAAAATTCGAATGCACCCATTCTCCATGTGTTGGAGATATATGACCTTTGGGTTCAAGAGATGGAAAATAATGACTCCAGTCAGAAAATCCCATTAAATATGATTAAAAACTACTAAATGTCTGGAATAGAAATGGTCACAGCCAGAGGCGGTGGAACCATGAGGCGCAGGGGACACATGCCCCTCCACTTTTTTCCACAGACATGTTACGCAGTTATACAGTGAGCTATAAATGGCGCACCCAAACGTGTCAATGTACACGCGTTCCTGTTATGTATTATTTGCAAATCCAAACAACATTTGGTCAAAGAATCCAACAATCGGTCGCTTCGGTTCGTTTCTTCCACTTCAAGCATCTTCCAACCCGAAGGCAAATCTTCGGGTTGGAAGATGATTGAAGTAGAGTAATGAACAGGGGAGTGACCACACAGCGACACAGTCATCTAAACAAGAGATTATATTGGAACATTTACCGATATAGAATTGCAGCTTTTCCCCCACTGGGACGAACCATGGTAGCCTTGAAAATTTGCGCCACCCCACATTTATCGAGCTTCCGCCGCCCCTGGTCACAGCCATGGATAAAATGCCATGTAGTCTATTACCCATGGACATGAAAGTTCCAATTGTTGATGATTTGAGTCTATAATACCTAACCACTGAAATTTTTGGCTGGGATTGGGGGAGACACCACGTCCCAGTCACCACGTCCCTGCTTATAACAGGTCTTTTGTTTGGTAATTCCTTCAGTTGATTCTCTCAGTTTGAAGTGCTGCGTTAGATAAATTTGGAGAACATGCATATATTGCCCTTTCTTCAATCTACCACACAGGATGTCGTGCATGAATCAGGGGTGTGGGTGTCATGCTCAGAAGGGTATGACGCTGGTGAGTGTGATTGTGGATTGCGGAAGGTGGATAATGGTGTGAATGACGAATTTCGGTATCTGATTCGGAATCAGAAGAATCTGAAGCAAATGAGTCCATTTCTGAGCGTACGCCATAAGATGGATGTGTAGGTTACGAACGCCTAAATAAATCCCATTGACTACAGTGTTAACCTTCCACTCTCTGTTGTTTTGAAAAAAAATACCTATACATCTACAAAGTACACCATCTCTTGAAAAAATTAAACTGGAAAAAAATATATGTTGCCAAATCAAATTTCAGTTTAAATTTCGACTGTTCACAACTACCGTATAGTCTTGCACTGAATGACCTTCACATTTTTTTCCCCATGCCTCATGTTTTTGAGAGAGTCTCACACATTCCGGCACCAAATTACAAACAAACTTATTAATCCTTTCTTAAAGTGGACGAATCAACATTTTAATTAATAGTTTCAAAGTCAAAATATATTTAGCCAATCAGCTGATCAGCCCTATTTAATCCTACTCACAGCATTGGGTGTCAAATGCTCCAAGTCACGTGTTCACTTATTTGGTGGTTCATAACCTGTAAGGATGGGGAGTTTGCAAATTATGATCTCTTGACAGGATATGTCTGAGTTTAGAACTACTGACCAAGAAGATTTTAAACATTAACATATTCATCATCACGGGGTGTTACAATATATTTATGTCGAAAATGTGTTTGACCCCCTCCCCCTCCGATTAAGCAGGGATAGAACATACATATTTGGAGGTGAGCACGAGGGGAATTGGAACGTGCCCCAGTTAACTAATTTTGTTGACGAAAAGTATATTGTTCGAATACCGGATTTCTACTGGAGAAGCTCAGTTGTTCGTCGGGAAGACCATCTCTCCGCAAAACAATTTCCTTGGAACTTAGTCGCCGTCTGTTATAATAAGAGAGATAAGGGCAGAAACCCCAATGCTAGAAATGGGGATCGAATGGAACCACCAGATTTATTTATTTCTAATTCCTGATTTCCTGAGCAGCGTTCTCATTTTATGCTTGGCAAGGCACTTGACACCACACACAAATTCTCTGCCTGGAACTTGACATGGCAGTGAAGTTGAGAGGATAGGTAATTGTATAAGAGCTGATCACCGTGGATCGGCTGTGGGTAACATAATCACTACCCTTATCAACATGCAAAGCAGAAAACAAATCAAAACAAACAAACAAAAAACATTGGCCGTCTTTTTAGCTGGGACTAAGTTCAAGTTATTTGGGTGTTAAAATCGCAAGTACAAATCTGGGAGCAGCATATGGAAAATATGGTGAGAGACAGTTATCAAACTATTTCCCGTTTTTTAAGGGTAAAGAGCGTTTAACAATTGACAGGCCTCTATGACTCACGATAGCAGCTTACAAAACATGATCTATAGGTTCTTTAACCCTTTACCTAACCTGAAAAGCAGACGACACTTGCAAAAATAATTCTTGAAAAACTAATTTTTTTCATTTTTTGTCTCCAAAACATAGGTTATGACCCCACGTTGGAACGAGCTCGACGAGATTGTTCCAGCGAGGGTCATAACCTATGTTTTTGAGACAAAAAATGAAAAAAAGAATGAAAATTAATTGGCGATTTTTGAGAATAGCGCTGGCCGTTTTTGACCGTTACGTTAGGTAAAGGGTTAAAACTCAAAATGAGTGATAATAATGAGTAGGAAAAAAATATTTGATTTGGGAGAAAGGTGTCTCCGAATGTTCGATACCCACCCACCCCATACCCAGTGTATTGCATTTTCCCGTCTATTCTCCTCGAATACGCGTGTCATTTTCCTTTTATTATCTGATCAAAGGTATTAAAATGTCTTTTGAGGACATCTATTAGTCCACCTCATTGACGCGTTAACTGACATTATTTGCAAATCATAGTAAGTTAAGACAGGTCCGAAGCCTTGAAAGTCTCAGAAATGTAACTTATTTAACAGGCAAAGGTTTTTGAGGCACTATTTGTTAACACACCAACACGTTTGTAAGTAGTTCCACACTACATGCATTCGTGCGGCGAGATTGTTACAAAGAGAACGGGTTTCTCTCCATAGTTTACAAGTTAAAAACAAGGCGACATCAGAGATTAAAACCTGCCCGTAGAACAAAATGAATCAACCACAAAGGATACAATATTCAAGGTGAAACAAAAATCTTTACCCGCTGACAACTGAAGCGTTGGTAGGACATTCACGAACGACCGTGTGCTTAGAGAAGGTGATGCTCTGTGTGTGGGTGGGTGGTGGTAGCGGGGTTGGGCTGAGTCTGTTTGTCTATGTCGACCTCAGCGCTAAAAATTGCCACATTTATAATTAACAAACCTAGTTGAGAAAGGGTACTTAGTAAGATTAGAACACCGATCGTTTTTTGGAGATCAAAGTGACAGGGTTTTACAAAAATCAAGATATGTATTTAGAGGCATGAGTTAGCATCTCAGTCGAGTGTCTTCTATTAACTGGTTGAGTGCTAGAAGCCTCTATCATGGTTTTCATAAAAAATGAGGATACCAGAACAGACGCAAATATTTTTCTTGTTCAAGTTTCATATTCAGTTAAACACAAATAATATTTTGTTCATAGAACTTTGTTTTATTACAACTTATTGAGAGTGCCTGTGGGAACTCTCCAATAATTTATACTAAAACAAATTTTGAATAAGAAATTCAAACCACCAAAAATAATCTTGCTCTCAACCAGTTAACACAGGAATGACTGTATCAAAACTATAATTAATAGATTTATGTTCGGATTGCGCACTCGTTTCAGTGCAATCTACAATTTTAATTATTTTGAATCAAGGCACCAATGGCTAACTTTTACAAAGGTAACGTTTTTCTATTCTTCCAGACGTGTCAGTTTTTTTGCGCCCAGACCACAATTAATGACATCTGTAAGTGCTTCAGGAGAGATGAAGACGATGTACTAAGGAAAATGAATATACTCACAAACAAGAAATGGTGTTCCACAAAAGCAGGTTAGTTAGTACCGGAAGTAATAAAAAAAACTTTTTTGCTTGTTTCGTCGTCGATCGCGCTCTACACTGTTGCGATGGTTTTCCATTACAATTGAAAGGAACTACTTTGGTGCCAAAATTTTAGCCAACAAAGATTTTGGCACCAAATCAAATTTTTTAGCGCAATTTGCTAAATTAGCTGCCGACAATGTGAACAGTGGATGTCGGGTGAGTGGACGGGTGCTATAACAGTATAAAATGTAGCTTGTGTTTGGTTGAAAAAGGAGCCGATAATGATTTAAAACAAAGCTGATTGCGTTTTCTAGGTATTAATGTATTAGGGGGGTGGGGTGGGGTGGGGTGGGGGGGGGGGCTCAGTAGATAGAGATGCAGGCTGCAAGCCGAGAGGTCCTCGGTTCGAATCCCACCTGCGGCAACCGCGTTGTGTCCTTGGTCAAGACACTTCACCCCCATTGCCTACTTGGGTGCACGGTAAGGTTGTGTACTGAGTCGTAGTGCACGTCGATGGTGCACCTGTCTTCAACCAATGCTAACCCTGCTTTGTGGAGTTGGGGAGCTGACAGTTGCTCGGTGGTTCTCTCCATTGGGCTGCACGTTGACAATATTTATTGTCGACCCCACACATTCACGTATCAGTTATCCTACTTAAAAAATGTGTGAAGTATCATGTTCCTGGGCCGGAAAAGGGGCCTCTCGCGTTCAAAGAGTTAAATATTATGTTCAATATTCCAAGATAGAATATTTTACGTCCACACATCTTTACCATTGGAAGTTGATCTCCTGGATGGCTAATTAATTAAATTACACCCCACACTATTCTGATAGTACTGCACTGTTATAACAGTTCTTCCGAACAAAGATTAGCACCCCCCCCCCCCCCCTCCCAAAGAAGAGGTTGTGACCTGAGTTGTACATGTAAACAGTTATAACAGAATATAAAAACAAATGATAAAATGAACAAAGCATCTCAGCAAAATGATGGGTGGAACAGGGGGACGAATTACTGGGAAAAGCTTATGGACGTGACAGCTGGTACTTATTCCCAGTTCTTTATTGAACATTCGTTATCAACCGATTTTATCGGTTGATAACGAATGTCGAATAAAGAACTGGGAATAAGTAAAGGCTGTGACGTCCACGAAAAGAACAACAGTGTGGGATTTCAGTTCATACAATTATGCCTTTTGGGGGAAAAACCACAAGAAAAACAAAGAAAAATGTTTTACTTAATGCTTTACCAAGAAGGAATAGAGGACGATAGTTGCAAAACAATTTCTTGATTAACTGAAAGTTTAATTTCTTGCCTGAAAAACATAGCTTATATCCCTCTCAATAGTGGAACGAGCTCGATGAGCTCGTTGCAATAAGAGATTAGAAACTCTGTTTTGTGGGAAAAATGGAACAAGAATAATAAATTTGGATAACGATTTTTGTCATAGGTGTAGCCGTTACCATGAGGTAACGGACTGAATGGTCTCTGTTGAAAACTGATGTTCGTTCTCCCAAAAGAATATAAAAATAAATGATAAAATGAACAGTTTAATTTCTTGCCTGACAAACATAGCTTGAGGTAACGGGCTGAATGGTCTCTGTTGAAAACTGATGTTCGTTCTCCGAAAAAAATATAAAAATAAATGATAAAATGAACAGTTTAATTTCTTGCCTGACAAACATAGCTTATATCCCTCTCAATAGTGGAACGAGCTCGATGAGCTCGTTGCAACAAGAGGTTAGAAACTCTGTTTTGTGGGAAAAAATGGAACAAGAATAATAAATTTGGATGACGATTTTTGTCATAGGTGTGGCCGTTACCGTGAGGTAACGGGCTGAATGGTCTCTGTTGAAAACTGATGTTCGTTCTCTAAAAAGTTGTTTGTGTTTCATACGCCCTCTCGCATAATATCCATCTGCTTGGTTTGCTAACAGGTATACTTTTGCGCTATCATCCATGGCTAACAGACGATAGCGCAAAACACCGAATTCATCGCTTAGTCGTGCTAACATCAAACTGAATAAGGGCGGATTCTGAGAGGGGCGCACCTGTTGTGCTCCCCTCCTATTTTTGTAATTCATTTTTTCCTATTTTTTGTAATTCATTTTTTTCCAAGCACCGATACCAAGGAAGGTGATATTATCGGCGATACCGATACCGTACCCCATAAATACAGCTATAGGCCTAGCTCTTACGCGGGTCTCATGTGAGCCGATATAAATTGGCTTCTTTTCTTCAAAATTTAAATGCTGGGATATTTCGGTTGGAAAACATTGCAGTCATGTGCAGAGAAACCAGAGGAGATCCGTACTATCCTTACATGTTGCAACATTTTCCCACGAAATCCCCCGGACCCCGCTGATAAGTGTGGAATACCCTCTACCGATCGTAGAGTGATGCTTCGCACAATAACACCCGATTGAAATTTGGATCCCCCTCAAACCTGCCACTGCTCAACCAGGAGCGCACTTGAAAACTGAAAAAAGAAAGACGGACGCCTTGATAGCAATATGTCAGTGGGAACAAGTGAAATACAAAACAAGTGCGTCCAAATCACAAGTTTATAAAACGTGAAGCCTGGATGACAAAGGGCCTCATTACCTCATCAAACAATAAAAATAAATTTTACCTAAAAAAACTAAAACACCCCAGGGTACAGAATATTCAAAACTACAAAAATGACTGTAGAATATTTAATAGAGTTAAAAAACAAAGCAAGGCGACTTACTATAAAGATATTCTAAAAGTAAACCAATATGATATGCGTAAAACATGGCAAGTTCTAAATGATTGCATAAAAAGAACAAAAAACAGAGTAAAATTACCATCATTTTTCATCATGGACGATCGGGAATTACATAATCCACTTGAAATAGCCACATAATTCAATATTTTTTTCTCGAACATAGTAAAGCTTACAGGCGAAAAGATACAAAGTCACAGCAAACCCTTTTTCCCTTATTTGAAAAATCAATTTCCAAATAATCTTTACCTAACGCCAACAACACGACAAGAAATTATCAAAGTAGTTAAGTCAATGAAATCCAAATCAAGCAAAGATCCTGATGAGATCACAACAAGTCTTTTAAAATTGACTGTAAACCAAATTGTGACTCCCCTAACACACATCATAAATAACTCTTTTGTCCATGGAATTGTGCCCGACAAAATGAAAATTGCTAGGGTGATTCCTATAATCAAATCCGGAAATGAACATGATTTCACTAATTATAGACCAATAAGCATACTTCCGACGTTCTCAAAGGTATTAGAAAAGCTCATGTCGAAAAGATTGGTTAATGTCTTAAATAGATTTGAAATTTTATATTCCCATCAGTACGGATTCCGGAAAAAACACTCCACAGTCCAGCCTATTCTCCATTTTTTGAAAGCAGTTGCAGAGGAAAATAATAAGCAAAGTAGAGATAATACATTGGCAGTATTTCTGGATCTATCAAAAGCATTCGACACAATAAATCATGATACTTTATTAAAAAAAATGGAATGGTATGGAATTAGAGGTATAACCAATGAATGGTTTGGAAGCTATTTATCTAATAGGATGCAGTATGTTACTTATGAAGAAAAGCAGTCAGAATTAAGGCAGATAACATGTGGCGTCCCCCAAGGATCGGTATTGGGCCCTATATTATTTTTGATATACATAAATGACTTTTGCCACGCCACTTCACTACCTCTCCTCTCATTTGCAGATGACACCAGTGTGCATGGATCGGGACATGATGTCAACAAGTTAAGCAACGATATAAACAAGGAACTAAGGAATATTTCAGATTGGTGCGCGGCAAACAGATTATTATTAAATGTCAACAAAACAAAATACATTCTCATAAACCCCACCAGAACCAGTAGAAATTTGACAACCCCCGAACTGTTTATAAATAACCAGAAAATAACAAGAATAGGTTCTAGCGAGTCAGAAAAATCCCTTAAATTCTTAGGAATACACATTGACGACAAATTAAGCTACAAAACTCATATTTCCCAGTTATGTTCTAAAGTAGCTTTTGCAAATTATGCACTCAACAAAGTAAAGCATATACTTCCACATGAAGCTATGAAAACACTCTACTTTGCCTTGATACAAAGTCATTTGGTGTATGGAATTCATATATGGGGCCATGCGAAAGCAACTAACAAACTGCTTACCTTACAGAAACGATCTCAGCGCACCATAAACAACAAAAAATACAATGCGCACACAGATCCTTTATTCAAAACGAGTAAAATCCTTAAAGTGAATGATTTATACAAACTTCACTCCTTAATCTTTATATTTGATTGGTTAAATGGTAACTTACCCAAGTCATTCAATGACTTTTTCAAAATAGTTGGCAATCAAACTAACAGAACAACGAGACAATCTAGCCTTTTTTAGAATAAGCAGAACAAGGTCGAAAATATTGGACAATTTTCCACTCTACGCCTATCCCAAAATGTGGAATGATCTGGATAGAGAACTACTCAGCATAAGTAACCGGAATACTTTTAAAGAGGTATTAAAATCCAATTTCTTAAAATCTTATCTCGACAATGTCGAATGCAATAATCCCTATTGTCCCGATTGTTTTACAAATTGATGCAAAGAACAAACATCCCCTGAAAAGATTTTGTCCTTCACCGGCTATACTTTTACACTGGTTGGGGAGATTATTTGCATTGGTCTGGTTATCTCGCCTCTTGTGATTCCATCTTGGACAGCCTTACAAAAGCAACAGTGGAAACTGTAAGATAGTAAGTGCTGATACATAAACCAGAGTGAATTTCCATCCTTTATAAAACTAGTCCGGAGTTATAATGTGTAAAATAATTTCTCTAACTGTTCAGTGATGAGTTCATCAGCGCCTCCGACCCTTCGCCCAGCACACGAAAATAACAACATCTGTATAAATTCTTGAATAACCAAGACACTTTATTCTTTCTTTCCATGTCGAAAAATTGCCTATGGCCCCTTATTGGAGTGAGGAGTGTATTCACGTCGTTGCGTGAGTGAACGATTAATTTGCAACGGCCTGGCCAAGACAGGAATGACAGTCCGTAGTTTTTTGTTGGTCGCCTTTCCCTACCTCCCATTCCCCATCTACAAGTTTCATTCTGTCTTACTCACCTTACCGTTATGTATGGAAAGTCTGTATCGGTGTTTTTGAACACTGTCTACTTGGGAGATGGCAGGTAGACAGCCAATCGGGCTATGTCACCTCCCTGCAGTATACAATTGGAAATCATTCTGTTGAATTTCCATACTTTATAAATCATATAATTATATTCATGTATGTATTGTTAGGAAATGTAATGTAAATTTGAGTTGTACACTGCAAAATAAAAATCTATCTATCTATCAAGTAGGCTATAACTTATTGCCACAACACTCGTAAAATGGCTCATTAACGTCTAAACATTTTTGCACAGATGTGGAATACAAACATCACTTTATTGCTATAACACTTGTTAAAATCTCATTGATGTCCAAACATTTTTTTTTGTAGAGATGAAATGCATGTCCAGAACTGAGAAGCTCCTTTTGGAACATCAACTCAAGTGCCGATGTCTCAGTCCTTGTAGGTGAGTTACAAATATTACTTTGTGGACATAGATGTGTTGCATGGCAAAAAGAATCTTTGCACATATCTGTTTTGCTACCAAATATATGCTGTTGGGTCCAATTATAAAGCGAACCGTAGTGATTCACGCTTCAAATATTGGCTTATTCGTGAATTGGAAGCGAAATATATTGTAGAAGGCAAACTTATTCAACAATTTAATTTAAATTTCTGCCTTTATCTTACCAACGTTTACACCACACAGCCAAATTTACACCCAGGGGCCAATACTGTAGAACTTTTACAATTGTATTTTCTAGAATAGTATTTTCTAGTTGTTACTTTAAATGGGTTGAAATGAATCAGTAGCATTTTCAAGGATGTGTCAATTTGCCAGTTGACAAATTGTCATATCTTTTGAAATGCCTATGATTGATTTTAGTTAGTTATATTAATAGGTAAAAAATATAATTCTAGAAAATACAATTGTAAAAGTTTTATCATATTGGCTCCTGAAATGACTAACATTCAAAGATTCAAAGTAGGGCATTGCCAAGCTTCGAAATTCGATTCGATTCGAAATCGTAATGCAGTCGTGTTGAAGGCGATTCCGCTTCCGAAACTACATTTGATACCGTTTCTGGAATATTCCGCTTTTTTGGATTGATTTGCCTGAACAGACGAGTAGCCGTTGAATTAAGTTGACACTGTCAATATTTAAGTTTGTAAGAGGCTGGAATATCTTTAACCTGGGACTAATACTATAAAACTTTTGCAATTGTATTTCCCCGAATTGTATTTTCTAGAAGTGAATATAAATGACGGAAATGAATCATTAGTATTTTAAAAGATATGGCAATTTGCCAACTGGCAAACTGCAACATCTTTGAAAATGCTAATGATTCATTTCAATTAGTTATTTCCATAAATAGAAAATACAGGTTTTATAGTATTGGCCCCTGAAGGACTTTGAGAGTTCGATTCGAAATTCTCTGCCTGATTCGCATCAGGATTCTATTCGGCCTGAAATTTGGGGTTTTCCAGGGCCGTCCTGAAAACGTTTCTCACAGTGATGTCAATGGGGCCGGTTGATCTAAAAAGTCATTATTACTTTTCAAAAAAATTATTTTAGTCGGGAATGCCATGAGGACTCTGCGGTGTATTTCCCATTTCTCCACACACACACACACATAGCATGAAACTAGATGCTGTTTCCAATCTGCACGCAACAAATGAAAAGTTAAGAAAACTTGAAACACTGGCCGTCGTTTCGTTGCGTTAGGTAAGGGCTAGGCAGAACTCTGCCTGGGTTCCTAACATAAGTTTGTTTTTAGATTTGATCAAATCGAGATCTTTTGGAGACTCTATTGTTGAGACACTTGATACTAATGAAATGCCAGCAACCGGGAAAGTGAACAATAAAACGAATACCCAATTGGTGCTCACATTCTGTAAGGAATTTGACGCTGTTGTAGGCTGTTTTTTTACCTCACCTTTCGTGGAGTTTGCGCGCAGAATACTGTGATGTTCCTTCACTCACAGAGATATAGATATTCTTTCGTGCTACAGTTATAGACAGATGATCCAATCAATAAGTATTTAGTTCCACTTGACAGCATCAATTTATTAACACAATTAGTGGAACTACGCGGTGTATTAAAACAACACTAGGCTGTTTTCATTTCTTATTGGTTATGTCATCAAAGATTCGATCAAATTAAGTCTAGATTGAGCTACATTTCTTGCATTGATTAAAAAAAATGAATGTTTAGGTCTAAAAAAGTTAAAAATCTGTTTCTCAGGCCGTCCCGCATGGTCCCTTTGGCAGCCGCGAGCTATCTTTTTATAACCAATGCAAACTTAAAAACAATAAAAATTAAATGGTTTATGTCTGATATTTTACCCAAGTTAATAAAATTGGTAAATTTGTCCCTTGAGTGCAACATGGCTTTGCACTGCTTTAGCATAGCAGTGCAAAACCTTCTTGCACTCAAGGGACAAAATACACCACCACCCATGCTATCCTGAAGATTATTAGGCCTAAAACATAAAACAAACCAAGAACATGAACTTTTGATGGCAAAGTAATAATTACAAAAAATAAAATAAAAAACGCCCGCCCACATATAATTTTACAAAAAAATGTCACGAGAAACAGAAGCTCTACTTTGTGGGGTCCAATGGTATTTTTAAAAACCACATTTAGGACCAACTGAAACATTCCAGACTAGTGAATCTACACAAAGGCGATCGTTTATTTAAGAGATAGACTGATTTCAGGCCTAAACAGCGTGAAATTACTTACAGAATTAGAATGATGGTCGGAGAGCTTGCACAGGACGCTAAAAAGACAAATGACTTGATTATTTTTACGTTCTGGGCAAAACACAGGACATGTCTAAATTACCCGACAAAGCCACATGTACACAGCACCTTGCCCATAGTTCAAGAAAACACAATGGCGGAAACAATCATCTTTGCCAAAAAATGTAGAACGAATAAGGTTAAAACTTTATTTTTGTGAGTAAAGGTGTTCTTGCTTTAAAAAAAAACGTTTTTAAAGTGTGATTGTGACGAAGGCTCCAGAGTGAGAGGTCGGCGATAACCGGCGCGGAGCGAGATCAGGCTTTAAATTATATTCATCCTTTTTTATCGTCGGACGTTTGTCGCGGGACGTGATTCGCCGAGATTTCACAGTGAATCAATGATTATTCCAATAAACTGTGGTCCGAAATGTAGCTTTTTAAACGATTTCTTGGAGAATAGAATTTCTGTGTGTAAATAACGGCAGGGGGTTTATTGTGGTTCAGGGCCAAAATAATATGAGACGTAACCTCACCCATTGGAATTATTCTCTTATTAAGATGTAACGATGGAACGTTGAGTGCATGGCAACGAGCGTGCTTCCTTAACAATGGTCTTATTATTGGACCGATTTTGATGCAATTTCATTCATAGGTCCACTCGTTAGTCAGGAAGTAAACTAAGAAGGTGACAACCAGATCACATAATTAGGAGCGGGCTATCTACTAGGCCTGTTTCGTTGAAATCAAAACGTAGCATCAGAACTTAGCTAGAAACTAAACAAACTAAACGGCAGCAGAAGCACACGGTCTCCATAGCAACCAGAGTGCTCATTAGCAACAGTTTAACTACTGGGACAATTTTGGTGTAATTTATTTAATACATAGGCCGACATTGGGGCTAGAAATAAAACGATACATATCACAATCTGCTAGCTTGGTCTCCATGGCAACAAATGTGCATCGTTAGCAACGCAGTAACTAATAGGTAGATTTTGATATTATTGTACAATTAGGAATAACAATCAACAAGAAATGAAACTAATAGTTTAACAACAGTACCAGGTGAGCTTCGTAGCAACCTGGGTGTGTCCTTAGCAATGTGCTCATTACTGGGTCGATTTCGGCAAAATTAAATATATAGCCTTACAACTTACCCGGAAACCAAATAGAGGACATGGAAACTAAGTACTTCATTATGAACGGCTTTACTACTGGTGAGAACTTGGTGTAATTGAATACACAGGTCTTTGTTGGGACCAAAAATATAAAAAAATGTACATCGTAATCTGTTTACTTGGTCTCCATAGCAACAAACGTGCTTCCTTAGCAACACAGTAACTAACAGGAAGATTTTGATCTTATTGTACGTGTAGGACTAAAACCCAAGTAGAAATGAAACTAATAGCGTAACAACAATGTCACGCGAGGTCCATTGCAACCGCGGCGTGTCCTTAGCAACGGCTAATTACTGAGGCGATTTCGGCACAATTTAATACATAGCCTCACAACGTAACCGGAAACTAAATAAACTACATGGACTGAATCCCAAATTTTATTTACTTTTATGAATACCCTTTCGTACAAAACTATGTTTAAGTTGTCAGATTTTGTCTGTTCTTATATTTCAGAGAAACTGATTTCCAAATGTCCTTTTCATCCATCAGCTGGCCTTCCTATAAACATGCAGTACGTATCTTATAGTTATGAACAAGCCTGTTGCTTGCAATGGAGTTTTAAGTAAATGTATACCGGTAAACAAGGACCGCTTTACTGGGGAAAATAGGACCTAAACCAACGTCTGGAGTGGAAGTCCTCTAAAGTGGGCAGTAGAGGTATAAACGATTGGCTCAACTTGACTTCGTCCTATGTTCCAATAAGACCAAGACTCGCCCTCTTATTAGACGAGAGCTCGCCTAGTTTTTTCTATGTTTACGGCCCAGTAGCATATGTTACCGCCTGATGTCACCATTTGAAATATTTGAAAAGACGACAACAACACTGCAAAAAAGATAGGTTCTCTTTAAAACCAAAACTGGTTCTAATCTTGTCCCTGAGATGGAACCAGTTCTGTATAAACAGTATTTATTTCAAATCAATTAAATTTACCAAGATTAGCATTCAATTTTAACAGAATATTACATGAACTGAAGTGGATTCAGCAGTAAACTTGGAGCTTATTCAACGCAGTCGCCAAACATTTTGAAACAAAGGAGATATGAACAGTTGGCATATCGAACCAGTTTTGGTTCTGTATAGAACCAAAACTGGTTCGATATGCCAACTTCATATCTCCTTTGCTTAATAATGATTTGAGACAACCTCGTATAAGCTCTGAACTTACGGCTGAAACCCCCTCAATTTATGTTCAATTCTATTAATATTTAATATTAATCTTTATAAATTTATTTGATTTCAAATAAATACTGTTTAAACAGAACTGGTTCCATCTCAGGGACAAGATTAGAACCAGTTTTGGTTCTAAAGAGAACCTGTATTTTTTGCAGTGAATGGGAGGAGATCTAAAGTGCACACAGTCTATAAAATCGTATTTTCGAGGCCAGTGATCATTCTTTGAATGCGTTCTCACAATCCAGTTATAAAAAAGGTCGAGGTTTCTCCATCTCAGTTCAGATCATGAACTTGTAACTTGATGGAGTAACTTCGACCTTTATCTAAGTTATTGATTTTTTGTTGTCCAGTGACGTCGTGGGTGTACACTGGAGATTTATTTACTAAATTTGTTATCGTTCGAGTTGCCTGTTCATTGAAGTTGCCGTGTTCGTTTCATGATATGGCCTTGGGGCTATGGTTAGGGTCTTATTGCTTCGTGTCTCGGTTGAACATAAGCTCCGAACCGCAAACCTAAGACCATGTTACCGTCAATTCATCACAATAACTTATAATGTTGCGGTCATGAGATAGCCAAAGATGATATAGGCAAAGATGCTGAAAGTGACCTTAAATACCATGTGTCACATTAAAAGTAAATACCCAGCTGTGTTTGAGCATCTACTTTGATATTCAATAATGTTTCCAGAAAGTTCTTTATGGGTCAGATTTAACCCAAAGCTTAAAAAATCATGGCATACATTAAAAGTAATTTCGATGTATAACAATCAACTTTCAGCTTTATTTCCTGTACTGTTCCAGTTATTTAACCCTTTACCCAACGAATCGGCCGCATCCGCCTGCGTAATATTCAAATTCAGCAGTTGAAAAAATAGTATTTTTCAAAAAATTTCAACAAAACCATATCATGTGACCCCTCGTTGGAACGAGCTCGACGAGCTCGTTCCAACGAGGGGTCACATGATATGGTTTTGTTGAAATTTTTTGAAAAAATTCAAAAAATGTTATTTAAAATAGTAAATTTTGATATCGTCTGCGTTGGGTAAAGCGCTAAGAATTATTATTATAATTAGAGTAGAGTCCACCGAAGCTTCGGGATTAGATTCCATTTCGAATCTATACTAAGTAGATATTTGGTTCGATTCGAAATCTGCTGCCCGATTCATTTTCCTCTTGAATCTTTTTCATATTTCATTATTTATTTATTGTTGTTTAAGGTCACATATTTGCACAATGTCTAATCATGACCTCGACAGTTTTACGGGTGGAGGGAGACAGAGGGCCCGGAGAGAACCATCGTGCAACGGCGAGCAACTGTCTGCTCCCCAACATACTAACTCCACACAAGCAGGGTTAGCACAGGTTGAAGACAAGTGCACCATCGACGTACAGTACGCCTTAGTGCACAACGCCAACGTGCCACCACGTGGGCAATGGGGGTGAAGTGTCTGGCCCAAGGACACAACGCGGTTGCCGCAGGTGGGATTCGAACAGAGGACCTCTCGGCTTGCAGCCTGCACCTTCACCTACTGAGCCACCGCTCGCCCTCCCCTCGAAATCGGCTGCCCGATTCGTTTTCTCTTGGATCTTTTTCAAAGGAATATAGCTTGGTATTAGTCATTTTCGTCGTCTCACAAAATGTATAATTCAGATGGAAATCATACATAAATGTTGAAATCTAAGAATGAGTGTAACATTTGCTACATCAATATAAATAACATCTTTACTTATACTACCAACTATGCTAATTCCAGTATCACTAGTCCCTACCACTGTTAAATGCAAAGGCAAAATTTAAGGTTTCCAATGCCGATGAACTATAAACCTTACAGGGTAATATTTCAACTACATCATCAAGGCATGTCTTCGACGAAGGCATGTCTTGATGATATAGTTGGATTATTTTATCAGCCAGGACTTGAGCCATCACAGCCAGAACACATCAGGTTTAACCCTTTACCTAACGAATCGCCCGCATCCGCCGCATCCGCCCGCGTAATGTGCGAATTGAGCAGTTGAAAAAATTAATTTTTTAAAATATTTCAACAAAGCCATATCATGTGATCCCTCATTGTAACGAGCTCAAAGAGCTCGTTCCAATGAGGGGTCACATGATATGGTTTTGTTGAATTTTTTTGAAAAATTAAAAAAACATGATATTTAAAATAATAAATGTTGATATCGTCTGCGTTGGGTAAAGGGTTAAAGCACCCCAACGCTGAGTAGTGATCTACCAAGATGACAATGATTTCATTCGAGGTTCTATTTGATTTCGAATAATAGACATGATTCGATTCAAGATTCGATTCGAATCGAAAATGTGTGAGTCGCAGGGCCCAAAATTAGGGTCACCCTCCCATTGTTGTGTTGTGTGTCCTCACATGCACGCTAAACATAGGAGTTAAACTGTTCGTATGTGACACGCTGTCACGGAATTCAAATGAGGACAATCAGTATCTAAAGTATGTCGACTCACGACATCAAAAAAAAAATCCAAGTATATATCTTAGTAACCTGGAAATGTTTTCTGATTTATTCTACAAATGTATTATGTATGGAACAATTACAGATAATGTGTTGGCTTTTACTCTTGTTTTTGGCATGAGGCCTATTGGACCAGATGCGTAGCAGGGCTAAATGAAGTCGTGGGGAGATCTTTTTACCACACTCCATTTCACCTTGTGCTGAATTGAAGGTGAAGAGCCAAGGTCTTAACTCCCAAGCAACTTGGAGCAAGAGGACTACTTTTTTTTTAAATCTTTAGTACCCAGAAAGTGAAGGAATAGCGACAGCAAAATAACCCCCAAATCGTGTGTGAGTACATGATAGGACCCTGCGAAGCTTCGAGATTCGATTAGATTTCGAATCGTAAGTTGCTATTCGGTTCGATTCAATTCGGCAGCACGATTCGTTTCATTTCGAATCTTTTCACTGGAATACAGCTTGACATCAGTCACCTTCGTCGTCTCACAATAGTTCTGGTGGAAGTTGTACATAAATAATATTGAGTATTAAGACAGAGTGAAGTTTCCGCTATCTAAACAGAAACAACATCTGTACCCATACCATCAGTAATGCTAATTCCAGTCTCACTAGACACTGCCACAGTTGAAAGAAAATTTAAAGTTTCCAGGCAATATCAATAATGAGCTGTTGCTAGTGGCTAGCCCCGTAGCTAGTATCGATGATTCTCCCACAGTTGGCATGCTTTGGTGATGTAGTTGGAATATTTTATCAATCGGGACTTGAGCTATCACTGTCGGAACAAATCCGGTTTACAGCACGCCGCTCCCCCACACACTAAACACTAAAGTGTTAAAACTGACACTTTCAAGGTGTTAAACCCATTCTAACTCTTAGGGTTTCATTTTAACACTCAAAGTGCAATGTTTTAAGCACTCAGACATTACAATCGTCAGACATCTGAAACTTGAATGGATGGCACTTCCCATGTGTATAGCATTGGTGGTTCTTCCAGAATCGTCCATAATTTGATTTGCGCTTGGTGGGTACATAATTAAAAGGACACAATGCAGATGACGCGGATCAGGCTCGAGAGTTCGAGCCAGATCCGCGTCATCTGCATTGTTTCCTTTCAAGTGTCGCGACATTACACTTGTCAAGTGGTATTATTGTAACACCTGTCAAGTTCTGGGATATCTACACTTGAACAAAGTGCTAGTTCTGCACTTGGCGTTAAATACAGCACTTTAAGTGTAGTTTTTAACACTTTAGTTTTCAGCGTGCAGTCAGTCAATTTCGAGACACTCCTGATTCGATTCCATATTCAATTCGAATTCGAATAAGAGATCTGATTTGATTCGAGATTCGATTCGAAGCAAAAATGGGTGATTCACAGGGCCCTAGTACATGAACAGTTTTACAGATTGCAGGCATTAATGTTTACTAGGTTGATATTTTTCAGGAAAGGCGGGATTGGGATAGGGAGTCTCTTCAATATCCCGAGGCTGCGCCACTGTCTTAAACTTGATAACCAGCACCTCTACGCCACTGCCTTGAAATTCATAATATGTTCTTTAAAATTTAATTAAAGTTCCTGTTATTAATCAATCCACACCAAGGTTCAATAACATATGCTTTAAATAATTTTTCAACACGATGCTTGTAAGATATGGTTTGGAAAAGTGAGTTTAATAATTCTGAGGCCTTCAACTCCTGTGTCAGGTGAAGAGTACAAGTCGATGTTTTTTTGTTTGTTTTCTATTTCAGCAACTTCTGTCGGAATTAGTTTGTAAAAAGAGAGGAAATGACTCCATTGCTTGCTTGGATCTTGATGATATAAGAAATGAAGAATTTATTCTCAGGTATGTCTGGAACACTTAAGTAATACACAGAACGACACACGTGTGTGGATGGGTTAATCGATATGGCACGAGTGCCAGCACGGAAGGATAGGACGAGAGGCCGCATGCCTCGAGCTTTATCCTTCCGCGATGGCAAAGTGCCATATCGATTTACCCACTCACACGCGTGTGTCGTTCTTTGCTTATTTCACGCCTTCACGTCTATAAAACAATTATTAGAAGACCACTCGGCAATTCATTTGACAATTATCAACAAAAAGAGCACATTTTATCTCGAACCAAATTTGCGAGGGGAACCCGTGTTACTATTTCATCCCCTGAATTCCAATGTGTTTTATGTGCCTACTGGCACATAGAACACATTGGAACTCAGGGGATGATTTTTAGGTATCGCCAGCGATTCAAATTGTAATTGCGGTGCAATATTGTAGAAAATCCCAATGAAATTTCGCTTCTTTATAAACATAGTCCGTCAGCGATTTCTGTTCCGCACATATGTGCGGAACGGTTTTCATTTTCCGCATGGTTTAGTGTTGCTGAAGATGGGGATTACATAAAACAGACGTGTAATAAAAGGTGGTTACACACCGGGTGCGTATGCGAGCATTCCAAGTAATACGATAGAATTACAGCTCAGGGCACTAAATTCAATATTTCTTAATTAAATAACCATGTCAGTTGCATGTAACGTCCAAATGCCAAACCATTTACCACGTCTTCTGTACAAATTCGACAAGTTAATTGCAGATATGTTATATAGTTAACTCCTTTTAAATTGTAACAGGAAGAGAGATAAGTGTGGGAGCCGGGGTTCCAACCGTCCACCTCTAGCACACAAAGCGACCGATTTACCACGAGACTAAGAGATCCGGACCAACCAGTCTGGGTTGGTAAATGTCCTTTATGCCTCGACCGCTACACAACTCTCCCCTTCTTTTGAGATTCACCACAACTGAATCTCACCCAGGCTCCTCCATCAGAGCGGTCGAAACACCCGTGGTGTCACCTACTGCTGAAGGTCGGATGAGCCCTCAAATGTAACAGGAGGTGAGATAAGGGCGGAGCCGGGGTTCGAACCGTCGACCTCCAGCATACAAAGCGACCGATTTTCCACGAGACTAAGAAATCCGGACCAACCAGACTGGTTGTTGGTAAATGACCTTTATACCTCGACCGCTACAAAATGAATAAAATAGTTTGTTATCTGTCGAAGAATTACTCTCACATCTCTTGAGTTCCCCACATTTGCTTTCCTATTTCGTCACGGTATATTCAAAATTTATTATAATACGATTTAATCAATAGGTAGACCAAGCAAAACATTCATTCTGTAAGAAAAACATCCACGGGGCTATGAAACACTCATCTCGACAAATCACGTTCAAGTGAATCGGTTATTATTGGAGAAAGTTGAATTATTTGTGGTTGTGTTCAAGCAAATTCACAGAGAATTCAAGAATAAAACAAGAAGCCTCTCAGCCTAGATAGCTCCGCCCAGGGTCACTGCTTTTGGGGACGCTAAATGCAAAACAAGACACAACTTTGCGTCATGAACAATAATTGTACCAAATATGAATAAGATATCTCAATCGTACCACATTATGTGGACCGGACAAGAGCCGTATACCAATATCGAAGTTTTGCAGTCAGTGCCGTTGACCTTGATTATATGACCTTGGGTCAAACTCGCGATACACCTTTGAGTCACGAACCATAATTGTCCCAAGTATGAATAAGATCTATCAACCATACCAAGTTATATGGACCGGACAAAAGTGACAGTGAAATGTCAAAGTTTTCCTGTTGCTTTCACGTAGGGCCTGTGACCTTGAGGGGCACAATCATGCCATATTATAATTCGCGACACACTTTTGATAATACATATTGTTATAAAGTAAAAAAATATTCAGTGCTTAAAAAGTTATGGGCTGAACAAACAAAATGTTGACGACAGATGTACGACTGAAAATCATTACCAGAAAAACGCTAAGGTAGTTCCATTTATTACGGTACATGTCTGGGCGAGTTTCAGCGCTGTCACAAGCACGCGTGTTTCTCTTCACTTCTCTTCTTCCATCCACAACACCAGCTGAAAGCTTTCAAGCCACTAGTCAAATCGTCGCCTGAGTGCTAGAATGTTCTATGTCCCCTTTGGGGCATAGAACATCCTAGAACTCAGGCGACGAAATTCTGTAACGGATTATGCCTTTGTTATGGCCTGGAACCAGTCTATTGCCTATATATATGCTTCAGATTTACTTGTCTGGAATTTTTAACTTGCTCGGTAAAGCGAACTTTCGGTTCGCTTTTCCGACCAACTGAAATATTCCAGACAATAAAATCTAAAAACTCCATAAACGTTCATTTTCTTTGAATCAATGCAAGAAATATTTCTCAATCGACAATTGATTTAACTGTTAGACATGTTTGTAAATACTTTTGAACGAAGACGTCTCACGGCTCTAGTTTTATGATTACGCTGCGTTGTCCCACCAGTTATGTTAATATCTTGATGTTTTCAAGGCGAAACAGTTGTTTATCGATTAGATTATCTGTAACTGAAGCCCGAAAGAATATCTGTATATCTTTGTGTGTAAATGAACGTCACATTAAACCAATGATCGTCTGCGGGCAAACTCCCTAAAAAGCGGATAAATAAACAAACCACCCATAATAGCGGCGGATTCCTTACGGAATTAGACTGAGAGTTAACACCAGCTATAACTGTTGACATTGACTCTTGGAAAACTCGCAGCAAGAGAAGTTTCCAAGAACCGATATCACATCCCAGTATTATCAGTAAATAAATATACTAAGTTCAAACTAACAAATTATATTCATTTCAGAGAAAATTTTGTGAAGATTAATATATATTTTGAAAGTCTGAACTTTGAGGAAATTGAAGAACGTCAGGATTATGAGGTAATTTCGGAGTAGCCGAACTGTAGTAATACATTAATTAATGTCACTAAGTGCTAACATTTTGAAACCAATTTCCAATTCACGGTGAATACAAGTATGTCGATGCTCAAGTTAGAAAGGTTTTGCTTGTGGCATATGGTAAGCTAGCAGGCCCACCCATTCCAGGACGGGAAGCCATTTTACGCGAGGCGGAAAATTTCAAGGGGGCACTGCACATCAAGGGAGGTAAGTTTGAATTTCTAGCTGGACTGAATCACGGAACCACACACTTCCCATTTACATAAAAGAGGAAAAAACGTTTCCACTAACACTATTTATTTACTGGGTCAAACCACACTTTAGATGGCCAGGGTCACCTCGTGTCGGACAGTTTTACAGGTGGAGGAAGCCGCGGTACCCGGGGAGAACCGCCGAGCTACGGCGAGCAACAGTTACTGTCAAACTCCCCAACGTACTAACTCCGCACATGCAAGGTTAGCATTGGTTGAAGGCAAGTGCACCATCGACATGATTCTTTTTAGTCAGAAGGCCTTGTTACACAGCGCAACCGTGCCCCCACAGGGGCAATCTGGATGAAGTGTCTTGCTTAAGGACACAACGCAGTAACCCTTGTCGGGAATCGAACCGTGGAGTTTTCGGTTTGAAGTTCAATGTCTTAACCATTGAGATACCTTGCTCCCTTCGCAAACATTCAACTGTGTATGTGTATCTTTTCGCCGAAAATCATAATGCATTGGTCCGTTTCTTATATGACAAACGAAACCTTCCGGATTCACCCAAATGAGTATTCACATTTAGTGAAACCACCCCCTCGCCCCGCTTTCACCCCCACACACCCCAAAGGAAGATCTCCCATAGCAGAGCCAAATAAATGACGTCGAAAGCTGTTATTTTTCACTTTTCCTTATACAGCTTAAGAAAAAATCTTAATCTTGGAGCAAGGCCGTCGACCTCGTCCAAATAAGAAGTTATGGGCAGCACAGACGACGAATCCCTGGGGTGGATAGAGGGGGGGGGGGCATAACCCCTTTCCCAACAACCCATACACACATGTTTTATACACATGTTTCATGATCACAAGACAATTTTCACAATTTGATACTCGAGAATGAAAATGTGCCAATCTAAGGCGAGACCCAAAGCTGCTAGAGGCGGTTCGCCGCCCCCACCCTGTCTGTCGAAAGCCAACATTTTCTCCGAAAACTGTTAATTTGAGAAAAACGACCATGTGGCGAAACCACAATTTTAATTTTGAAAAATGTTCTTACGTTTCAAGTATCCGTTCTCTGAACACGCTCGTTATACGTACTTGACTATCGAGCAGTCATGTGCACGATAAAAATTTATGTGTTATTTTTATTATTTTAAAGAATATATAGACAATAGTTCACTGCTCGAATTCGAGTACGACTTTTACCCTCCAGTGGGGCCCGCGGATGATTATTTCACGAGGCGTTAGCCGAGGAAAATAATCTGCGCAGCGCGCGGCTCTCGAGAGGATAAAATCGTACTCGAATCCGAGTAGTGAACTTTTGTATTTAATTTATTTTCTCCTTATTTGTTTTCCCAAAACAACCCTATATAATTGATTCCGTGGTTACTTTCAAAACAGTCATGTCAAAACACTTTTCTTTAAAAATAAGCCGTCATCGCCGAGAGTGGAATACGATGCTGGGAGTGGAATACCATTTTCAGCGAGTGTGAGTGGGAATACAATTTGTTTTGGGTGAAGAGAAAACGAATGGAAATAAAGTAATATATTATATTCGTTCATCGAAAATAATTCTTGAAAATAATAATAATAATAAGCGAACATTTCGTGCCGGTTTCGCATATTTTTGTTTCAAAGAAATACATTGGGTTAGGCTTCAAATTCGCACGGACGGTCAACGAAACGGGAACATTGTCAGAACATTTTACCTCTCGCCCCACCATGTCGGAAAAATTTGTGACCACTCAAGGGAGCATTTATAATTTTAAAATTCACGCATCGATTTATAGCCTCTTTGTTTGGTAATTATCGACCAAACGCCGTCATTATACCTGATAACCCCCGTCCCCTCTCGCCATAAGTATTGGCACACGCAAAATACGTAAGAAACGAATACTCGAGACTCGAGAGTTTTCTCAGTTACAGTTCTTGAAAAGTAGGCTTTTGCAAAGAAGGCACGCTCTCTGGCGATGAAGGCACGCGCTCCTTGCCCCATCCTCGCGGCAAGGGGGGGGGGGGGGGTGGGGGTGGGGGGGGGGGGGCGGAATGACCTTGTCTGTCGGGAATTTTTGTTGTCTGTCGGAAAAATTGTTGGTCGTCCTATAGCCAACATTTTCTATGAAAGCTGCTTATTTAAAAACAAATTGTTGACTATTTGACAAAACAACAATTTTAATTGTGCAAATTCTTTATGTTTCAAATATCTTTTATATGGAAGCGCTCGTTGTGAATATATGGCAATCGAGTAGTCATGCAAATGAAAAACGTTATTATTAGACCTTCTTTAAAGAAAGTTTATTCTTTGAAATCTTACTATGATTTGAGCTATTTTATTTGTTGTACCCTCTCTCCTCAGACTCTACGAACCCGATCGACTTCAAACTTGGCAGGTGTATGTTTTCCCATCCGATACAACTAAGTCGACAAATTTGGTGGCAATATTTTGCGTTGTACTCAAAAATCGACAATTGTGTCGCATCCTGTACACTTTTCTGTACATAGAGCCAGGAGTCGACATTAAAAAAAACACATGCGCAGCGCGGGTCCACATCCATTGGTAATACCTAACGTGATGGCCAAAGGCGGCCCGCGCTATTCACAAAAATTACTATTCAATTCCATTACTTTTTCATTTTTGTCTCAAGCACACAGCTTTTGACCCCTCATTGGGACGAGTTCATCGAGCTCGTTCCAATGAGGGTCATAAGCTATGTTTTGGACGCAAAAAAAAAAAAAAATGAAAAAAAGCTATTCAAGAATTTTGTTTGCAAGTGTCGTCTGCCTTTCGTGTTTGGTAGAGGGTTAAAGAAATATAATGAGTCAGGCTTTCAGTACGTATCGATAGTCCACGACCCGCGAACACTGTCTTAACTCTAATCCCACCAGTCGGAAAATTAGGTGAAATCCCCGGGCGAATAGATGTTATATAGAGCTCGTTTTGGATATTTGTGGCTAGATATACACCAAGTTCTGTATGATCAAGCAACAATTCTAACATCACAAAATGCTTTATATTTTTTCAGGATATACAGTTCTTATCGGATGTTGGTGGAGCTATTGGATTATGGGTAGGATTGTCGGTGTTAAGTTTCTTCGAAGTGGGACAGCTTCTGTTTGAGCTTTTTCACCAACTAATGTGCAGACGCTCCTGCCGATACAGTTCGCCACCGACGAGGTGAAAATTAACAGCGGGTGAAAGAGATAACGCCACCCCAATGCCATAGGAATACAAAACTGAGCAGGTCACACATCAAGGTCAAACACTATAAAATTTTTACAATTGTATTTGCCAGAATTATATTTTCTAGATATGACTTTAAATGGGTTAAAATGAACAATTAGTATTTTCAAACATCTGGCAATTTGCCAGTTGGCAAATTGCCATATCTTTTAAAATGCTAATGATTCATTTTAGTCAGTTGTATTAATAGGTAGAAAATACAATTTTAGAAAATACAACTGTAAAAGTTTTATCGGATTGGCTGCTCGAGTATTTTCGATGTTGACCACTGTATGCGAGACGAAGGGTAAAACAATACGATGAAGGTATCATTAACGATGTTTTGTTGTGAAGTTTGGACACAAGGGATGTAGTTTAGAAACAATATCACCATGGACGTATGGGAAGCATTTCGAACTTGCGGGGGAGGTTGGAGGGGGCGGGCATACAAGGGCCTCTTTGGGACTCCCGCACCTCTACATCGAGAAACATTGCACATTTTTCACATTTTGGCTGCATATTTAACAAAAGTCCCCATCGGGCCGAAACATTATTTCGACCAGATGTGAAAATTGGTTAAATGTGGAGCCAAAAATGTGCATTTTTTCGACCTTTTTAGTCCGTAGTAGTAACAAATCGAATGAGGGAATCTTTGGGTACACCATAAGAGTACAAGAATCTGTACATATTTTCCTGCTAATTCTAATAAGATTGCAATGACGGGCTGGTAATGTTGGCCAAAACATAACCTCTCTCCTCTCTCCCCCTCTCTGTCTCTCCTGCGTATCCCCATCTTTCTCACTCTCAACTATATCTGGATACAGTTTGTGGTGCTTATAGCCGTAGGACAAAGACAAATACTCATCATATGCACTGTAAACATACTGTGAAATATACGGTAAAACTAGGTCCCTGCGAATCACACATGTTCGATTCGAATCGAATCTCGAATCGAATCACGTCTTTTATTCGAAATCGAATCAAACCTTGAATCGAATCAGAGGCGTCTTGAAGATGACCGGTGAAGGTTGGGGGGGGGGGGAGGGGCGTGCTATAAACGTGATTTATTCCCACTGTGATGGCTCAAGACCAGACTGATAAAATAATCCAACTGCATCATCAAGGCATGCCTTCGTCGAAGGCATGCCTTGATGCTGTCGTTGCAATATTACCCTGTGAGGATTATCGTTCACCGTCAACATTGCTTCTAAAATTTAAAATTGGATTTAACCGTGGTAGGGGTTAGTGACACTGGAATGTAGCGGAAGTTACACTCAAGTCTTTTATTTCAACATTGTTTATGTACAAGGGAGCACGGTGGCTCAGTGTTAGAGTGTTGGACGTCTATGCTAGAGGTCCCGAGTTCGATCACCGTCCGGGACTGCCCGCGTTGTGTCCTTCAGGAAGTAATTTTATCACGGTTGCCAACATGGGGGCACGATGACACCGTAAACTACAATACAAAACAATACAATATTTTATTCACAATATACATGTACATATAGTGTAGTTACAAATATAAAAGTATTTAGATGTTTTCCAAAAAAAAAAATATTGTGTGACTGGAACAGTGACAAGTTGTACAAAAACATGCATATTGTAAGGAGGCGGCATAGCCCAATGGCTGTCTTCCTGCCATCTCCTACTTGGAAGTGCGAGGATGGGGCAGTACAGGTGGTAAATAAGTTTCAATTTCTTTTCAAGAGATGCAATACATAACAAAGACCGGTATTCTTTATTAGATGTTTGGAGGAGATTCAGACAAGGAAAGCATTACAGATCTGGTCACGGCTTAAAGGCGGTCTACACCGTGTTCTCATCTTACTATGTTTATCTGAGCTGCTGTTATTAATGGCCTTGTCACGCAAGCGATCACTGACTCTAGTGTCACAATCAGGACACTGTGGATTGAAACATGTCGGGGTGTATTATAAGTTTCCATGGCATGTAACATTATGGAGCGTTTGAATATAGAGCGACTCGGTTCAGACTGAATGCCATTGCTTAGGTCATTCCGTAGTTTAGGGAATGAGTGTTTTGGTAAATTTGCAGAGAAGCATGTTCGAGGTGTATTTCTATTAATTGCCCACTTTGTCTGGTTACCATTCCGGTTGGGTGATTATAGATTTGGAGGAAATTTTCAAAACTTTTTGGCAAGTTTCCAGTGTGGCAATCACGAATGAACAGTAAAGTGTGTAGCCTGTAAAGATCATCAAACGTGAGAATTCCATCTTTGAGGAATAAGGGGTTCGTGTGGGAATTGTATTTTTTTATATTTATTACACGCAGAGCTCTCTTTTGTAATGTAAAGAGCTTTTTTGTGGCTGTTGCATGACCCCAGACTTGAATTGCATACAGCAAGTGACTCTGAACCAAAGTGAACTAAGGCGTACTGCACATCGATGGTGCACAAGTCTTCAACCGCTGTAACCCTGCTTGAGCGGAGCTTGAACAGAGTTAGAATGTTGAGGAGCTGACAGTTGCTCGTCGATGCTCGGTGGTTCTCTCGGGGTACTCCGGCTTCCTCCACTCGTAAAACTGTCCCAGTCACGATTAGCCATTGTGCATAGTATGTGACCTTAAACACCAATAAATAAATAATAATATTTATGTACAATTTCCATCTGAACTATACGTTTTGTGAGACGTTGAAGAGGACTGATACCAAGCTATATTCATGGAGAGAAGATTCAAGATGAAACGAATTGAGCATCCGATTTCGAATCGAACTTAATACAACTTAAGATTCAAAATCGAATCGAATCTCGAAGCTTCAGAGGACCTCAGATAAAATAATGGTAACCTGTTGCAGGTATTTGTACTGAGAAATGTCATGGTGAAAATGTCGTATTGGACTATTTTTGGGCAGTGTCGACCATTTTTGTTTGAGCTTGAAATAAAAACAATGAATAGATAATTGGTTTCTTTGCATTACACCAGAAGGTTGTGCAACTGATAGGAAGAGCAGTGGAGCACGCAAATTAATATCTTTAACCCTTTATCCAACGCAGACGATATCAAAATTTATTATTTTAAATATCATTTTTTCAAATTTTTCAAAAACATTCAACAAAACCATATCATGTGACCCCTCGTTGGAACGAGCTCGACGAGCTCGTTCCAACGAGAGTCACATGATATGGTTTTGTTGAAATGTTTGAAAAATAATATTTTTTCAACTACTGAATTTGCATATTACGCGGGCGGATGTGGCCGATTCGTTGGGTAAAGGGCTAATATCCCTTATGCTTCATAAGCTATGCCTTTTCTGTACAGAAAAATGAGTACACTCAGTGAGCGGAAATTAAATCTTTCTATCTCGAACCTCACACCTGATGCCGATGAATGGTCTCAGATTGATGTTGGGATGTATCCCCAAAACACCAGCTGTCATGGGAGTTGAGTACAGATGGCGTTCCTGTACATTCTAAGCGAAGCATTAAGATCACTCTATTTTCGCTCGATAGCGGGTGTGTGTGTGTTTTGTTTCCAACCATCGTAATTTCTTTTACCGTTTCTGAGTTATGGGGCTTGGAATAAATTATTGTTGTAATCTCAATTTAGGATAGCACATTATACCGCACCTAACTTCAAAATTAAAGATTCTCACTGGGGTCGTGTGCAAAAGGTGTGGCTATCATGGCAGTCGTGTGCAAAAGGCATTTTCATGCGTTCAGAGTCAATGACAATAATCTGGTGCCCTTCTGTTTTCGCGCGAAAGCAGGCGAACATAATCAGGTCTAGTTGCTAAGTGAAAATTTCAAATTTCCTTAAATCTGACAAGAATACATAAAATTTGAACTATGATTGCTTCGGCTTATGTGGCAACATAGCATCTATCTCCCTGACCACTTGTCAACTACAAACAATGCCAAAATTAATCTAAGCCTGCACAGTGGAAGCGAACGCCGAGAACTAAATGCTGGAGACAGGTCAATATACAAACGCTCAAACGTCATAAATACATTTGGATTTATATCCCAAGGAACGGATCAGGACTTTACCCAACGCAGACGATATCAAAATTCATTATTTTAAATATCAGTTTTTTTAAATTTTTCAAAAAATTTCAACAAAACCATATCATGTGACCCCTCGTTGGAACGAGCTCGACGAGCTCGTTCCAACGAGGGGGGGACCATGATATGGTTTTGTTGAAATTGTTTGAAAAATATTATTTTTTCAACTGCTGAATTTGCATATTACGCGGGCGGATGCGGGCGATTCGTTAGGTAAAGGGCTAACAACAGTAATATCAAGCATTGTTAGGCGCAATTTGCTTCTCTGTCTTCTTTTCCTCCTTGTCCGTAAAACCAGCATGTGTACTGATCCAAAACGTCTGATTTGAAATAGTTTTAAATTTGTTTTGGTGGGGCGGTTTACAAGTTAGTTCTGAACGCAAAATTTTCCGTCACGCAGTGCGATTTCAATCAACAACCAACGCGCCCGCCTCTCCTTCGGCGAAGAGATCGTCCGTTGAAAGCCTAAAGGGGTTACCTGCAATGCTTAAGGATTGTAGCTGATACCTTTATGGCTTGAATGGACGATACTGTGGTGGAGCTGCCACTCTGCATTAACCCTTTACCTAACACGAAAGGCCGACGACACTTGCAAACAAAATTTATTAATTTTTTCGCGTCAAAAACATAGCTTATGATCCCTCACTGGAACGAGCTCAGCGAGATCGTTCTAATGGGGGGGGGGGGGGGGGGGGTCATGTTTCTGGGATGAAAAAATTATAAAAAAATACAAGAAAATTGAATGGTGATTTTTGTGAATAGCGCTGGTCGGTTTGGGATGTTATATTGGGTAAAGGGTTAAGTGTTTTGACGGCGATTTGAAGTTCCGATTGTTTTTGTTCACGCGATGGTCCACGCATGCTAAAATAGTTACCTACTGGCAGTGGGAATCGAGTGGATAATGCATTTTAGACATCCATTTTAAAGATGTTAACCTACCATAACTGACATCAACCTGCGATGCAACAAATTGAACACTTTGACGCTGACGCCGCTAATATTTGACGAATATTCTATGATCTAAGCCCCAACTCAACAGTCCACGCCATTGAACCTCTTATGATTTGAAGCAAAGATGCAATGACTTACAATGTCACCCATCAATTTATGCATTACTCTTGTAGTTGCTCGGACCAGAAAGAATACGTCTACTTCAGGAAGACTTGCAGACATTCTTATCAAACCCAACTTTGTCATTTTTATGTTACCGTGATTATGAGTCCTATTGATGGCCGCAAAACCCGGACGGGGGTGAAGTTGAGCTATTTACAAAAACATCAGCACACGGGTGATTGTGATAGTCTATAAAGCTATCTCCTCCCGCTAAAATTTACGTTCCATGGCCAGATCTTATCTTCAACTTTGTGAAAAAAACGATCTGGTAATCTCCCCAGAAATTGTCGTTTTGGGGATTGGAAATTAGCATTACGGAGAAAGGAAAATTTTACAATTCCTAAGATTAAATTAAATGTTCAAAAGTTACATTATGGAGGCGCATGTCATATGAATGTTCAATGGATTGACAGATGACTGGGAAGCGCATCAACTCGGAAAATATGATCTTGTGTCCACAGTCTGGCTATAATATCTATCAGACACAAGTCTTGACTTTTGTTCCTTTGATGTCTAAAATTCTGTATAATCTGATTACTTTTCTCATACCTTGGTCGACTATCCGTGAAGCAATTAGCTGTTGGGCTCTGATAGTCGATAAGGGGAGATAACCGTCCACTTGAATCAATCATCGGAAGGGGAAATCTGGGTATCACCACTTTCTGAAGAGGTGAATACCTCTTATGAAGAGTACTCTAATAAATGCATTTATTTATGTTCTGTTCTCCATCCAATTCTGATGTACATTATATACAATACTCACTGATGGCTTATTTTCGATGTTTACTTTGCTTGGAGGGGCGCATGTTATGATGTATGATACACACTGTTTAACTCATCATACGTACTTAGGATAGTATCATTAATACTTTCGCGGAGCATACCTTTCATAAAAGAAAATAGTTTGCATTCGGTGGAAGGTGGGGGGAAAATGTCCAGGCACGCAGCCGCATCACATTTCTTTTTTACTTTTGTCTATTTTTGGTACCCACTCACCCCACACCAGAGATTAAAAAAACCCTTCCGTTGAATTTCTTGAGACCCACCTCGTCTCAATCGATAATCACCATCAATTGTGAAATAAGATGCAACATCACTCAATCCAGCTGATTTAGGTTCATTTTTTAACCCAACTGACTTGAGAGTGTATGTTGTGATATAAAAATAAAAATGTTTGAAAATGATGTGATAAACTACGTAAATGGTGCACACACTGAGAGGTTGAGGAATAAGCTTGTTTGTTTATGTTTTTCTGCTCATGGGAGATCGCTAACATTTCAATGCATAGGAGTTAGTGGAATATTATTAATTGTACTCACCGTTCACTGCTCGAATTGTCCAGTTTTCCAGATCGTTATTAACACAAATCAGATGATACAAATTAAATCTACCGTTGTCTTTTGTTGTATTGTCAACTTCCACTCATGGGGACAATTTCATTTTTGTCGTCTGTATGGTGCCTTATTAAGGTGCGAAATTAGTAATGGAATTTTATTTATTTTGAAATTCTCACCACAGATGTTCCTTAAATTCAGATTAAATATCCACAAATTATACATCAAAATGAAGGTTGGGACGTATAGAACACGAAACACATATGACATCAACTTATAGAGTTGACGGCAGGCCCCAAGGTTCCTGGAAGTCTTCTCTCGTATTCGTACCAGAACTGATAATAAAATAATATTTCGCGAGAACAACTCGTGGACAAATGTGCTTCAGATATTCAATAACAAATCTAGGCATTTAAAACACTTTCGACTGCAGCGATAGGACTGCATTTCGGAAAAGGATAACTGTCTGCATTTGTTTTATTGAAGATGGTTTCCATGTTCTACAGACATGCGCAGATCACTCGATACCACGCATTTCCATCGAAAAACAAAACCGTAATTCTAAGAAATTTCAACAGGTATCAGGATATCTTGCATTGAATATGGCAACTGTGCAGTCTATATATAATAATAGTCTACTGTATTAAGGCGATCTTTCTCATTATTTGATTTTGGACGGCGTTGTATATCGATGTTTTTCCATCCGTTGACTTCGACCGGAAATCGAAAGTAACTTCATATGTAAACTAAAGAGTAGGTTTTTGGACCCCCCCCCCCCCCCCCCACACACACACACACACACCCCCATGCAGCTCGTGTCGCTGTGTTTTGAAGATTGATACCATAGCTTTGTTCATGGATATGGAAAACACATTTGGCCACAAGTTATTCTCGTGAAATATTATTATAACCCCACTTTCGAAGAAAATGGGGATATACTGGATTACATGCGTCTGTGCGTCCGTGCATCCGTGCGCCCGTCCGTCCGTGTGTGAGTCCGTCCGAGAATATTCAGAACT